>VZTD01004433.1:109405-279248 GCA_013397725.1 Rhagologus leucostigma
TCCCTCACTGTCTCCCTGCCCGCTGCCCTCCAGCCGCACCAGCCCTTCCAGATCATCGTCCGCTATACCACGGCCGATGGCCCTGCCGTGAGTACCGGGCAGGGGTTGGTAACGTAGGAAACCGGGTCCCGGAAGGGCTGGCAGAGCCCTCCCGTGCCTGTCGCACCTTTGCTCCTGTTCTAAGTGACCGTCGGGGAAGCGCCCGGCCCCGTAGCAAAGGCGGTGGGAGGTATCTCACTGCCAGGCCCTCCGGTCCCGTCCCTGGCCCCCATCGCCTGGCAGCTCCAGCCCCTTGGGCAGCAGCATCTGTGCCCTGCCCGCAAGGGCTCTCGGCACTGCCAGCCCCGCCGTCCCCCGCCGCACTCAGTAGCGGTGCTCGTACCGACCCAGCCGCTCTCCCTCCTGTCTTCCCGCATCGCGTGGACCCCAAGGCTATTCATCCCCCATCACGATAGTAATTTAAAAGTTTTTCGTTCTTTAAGGGCATTGCAGTTGTTGGCGAGGAGAGTGAAAATTTGAAAACTCCTGCCTCGACTCAGTCCTTCAGGACAAATTATGTCATGCACAATGTAGGAGTTTCCCTGGGGGTTTTGCCAACTGCTTGCTAAATCCGGCCTTGCACACCTAGGCTGGTGTTCCAATGAGCCATGGTCGGGAGCTTTGAGAAGAACGGGGATGATTCCACATGTTCCTACAAGTTATCTGCTGAAAAAAGGGATGGCCCAAAACACCCCTTTGGATGTGGCCATGGAGGTGCTTCCATGTCTGTGGATTAGCTTTCTTCAGCAGTGAAATGCTTTGTAAATTCTGTCACTTCTTTTAAACCCCTGGTATTTAGAAGCACTTTATTCCTGGCCTTTTAGGTGCTGCCTGTCAGATCTTGTGTTTTTAAGAAGTTATGACAGTGAAAATATGAAGTTCCCACTGGAACATCAGTTCTTTTTATTACTGTACAGTCTGTTCAGTTTGGGAATTAAACCGAGGTGATTTTCATCATGTGGTTCGTGAATCTATTTGCAAAAGAAATGGCTTTTTTTTAAGAGTCATGCAATTTTGTTGCCTCTATCATGCCTAAAGGAATTGACTCTCAGCCCTCTGATTTGGTGTTGCAGTTGTGCTGGTCAAAACCAGTAAATGTGTCGATCTATTTGACTTTTACAATGTATTTAACAAGAGCAGGAATTGAACATAAAAGCTTCTTGCAAAACAACCCACAGGAAGTAAATAGTAGGCCTTTCCTCATGATAGCAAAGCGTTGCTGATTTGAATGAGTTTGCTGGATGTTTCTCTGTCTAATTTTAATACTACATGGAAGATCACAAAAGTAATTTCATCCTTGGAATGATCTGGGTAGTCAATACATTGGCTCACTGGGAATAGTGAGTTCCACATGAAGATTTTTATTGACGGAAGTTTCCTGTGATCGTATGGTGACTTTTTGATGTTCTAATCCTTCCCTAAAAGTGCAAAAACGAAGTAAGATTCTGGCACTTTTAAAGTTCAGATCCACTTGGATATTGTTCCTTTTCACCTCTGGAATTCCTGGCTTTACTACTTCCTTGTACAATGCTCTGCCTTGTAGCTCACAGTGTGGTCAGAAGATTCTGTTCATTATTTTTTTTCCCAGGTTTATGAAGAAACTTGTTTCTTTTGTCCACTCTCTGCCTTGTTTATGGTGAGAAGGCTTTAAAGCTAATTTGGCATTGCTGTGTGCTCTGTAATCATTCTCAGTCTGGCTGAGCCACACCTCCCAAAGTACATGATAACGTGCTTTCCTCCTCTTGAACAAATTGTTTTATTTTAGATCAGCCTGTGCTTTCCCCTGGGTTTTGCCAGCCCTGTTGCCAAAGGGGCAGCCTGTCCTGCTGAGTCTGTGGAGAAATGATCTCAGTATGATCGGAATACTGATCTGGCTTTGGGAATGATGTGAAAACCACTGGAAGCTTCAGGGCACTGATTGACGTGACATCCATTTAGTCTCACCTTGTATTAATGTGTTGCCTCCTTGGCCCCACACACAGTCCTGTATGGATGCTGAGAGCAGGACATTTCTTCCATTCCCTCTGTTGTTGTCTTGCTCCCCGTGGATCAGAGGTGAACTACCCATTCTTTATCCTGTTTTTTGAAGTCTTTGTTGTACCTTTAACAGAGTACCCTGCTTCAGCTGAAATGAAGCTGCAAGGACTCATGCCAAGATTATCGATGGTCACAGCTTTGGGGATATGCACTGCCCTTCCCAAGTGATACTGGAAAGCAGAGGCAGGCTTGCTCACTGACATAAATCCTACCATGTTTGCTCATTCACTATTGTAGGTTTTGGCTGGCAAAATATTTGTCCGAGTAGCACCTGTTGTAGCCCTTCATGTTCAGCATGCTGAACTATTTTGTTTGGATCCAAAGTGGTTTGGTGCTATTGTAGTGCTCTCTGTCATTGCTGTTTTTTGGCCCAGCACTGCACTTTAACAGGGATGAGTAACCCATATGCATACAAGGGTCAACTGGTTTATACTCGTGTCTTGTAAATATTCTGGCAGTCCCTTTTCTCTTGTCAGTGAGGCACAAGTTTACAGTATCAGACCTCTCTCTTCTAAAAGTTCTATTTTCTTTGGCCATTCTAGGAATATAGTCTCCTTAGGTCAGGGTTTATTTTCTGTGGGACCTTTAACATACTTGTGGGACCTATAAAACAGTAAATGCATGTTACAGTGCAGTGTGAATGTGTTGGCAATAAGATCAGCAGCAGAGATAGTAGTGTGTTTAAAATTGGAAACCTGTTGTCTTGATAGACTTGCTTTTAGCCATCTGGACATGTTATTTGACTGTCCCATTATTTCTCATGTGGAGGAAGCAGCCAAGATCTTTGGTTGTTTGATGGACATTGAGAGACAGCTGAGAGATTAAATCTGCCTTTCACAGAGCATTCCAACTCCCTGTGCTGTTAGGAAACCATATGCTCAGTACATCACCAGTTCCCATCAGAGGCAAGACTGTCACAATCATTGTGTATCTCTCCTCTTGTGGGCTGAAGGCACACACTGATCAGGTGTGTTGGGGACAGTAGTTCTGCTCTTCCTCCCCTTCTTCTCCTGCATCTCTTACTTCTTGGTAATACTCTTGTGTGACATTTTCTTTTTTCCATCCCAAGGGAGAAAAAAATCTATACCTGTGTCTTGCCCACTGTGTCATTCCTCTGATTTGGCAGTGCACATCTTAACACCAGTGCTATTTTCTTTCCTTAAATGCAAATCCTTCTCTGGGTTCTGCTATAAAAAATTATGACATTTCCTCATCTCCAGGATTTAACAGAAAGGATAGCCCTCTTTGCAGTGCTAGAAATTCGCTCTAATTTCTTAGATTTGTCTTGATTCCTCAGTCCCCATAGAATGACTTGCTGCCCAGGTGTGCCTTGCTCCTGTCACATGCTCTGCATCTCAGGTGTTTTGTTTACTTTGTCATCAGACAGAGCAGCTTGTTTGCCTAGAACAGAAGCTGTGGCTTTGCAGCTCTTCCTGCGACCTCATCAGTAATGCATGTAGAAACATGGAGAGGTTTAAAATTAAAAGAGGCTTAGCTAATTGCCTTTGTCATTTGCCAGATTTGGGCAAAAGATTATGATCTAAGTCAATAAAAATTATACTCTTGGCAGGTGCCTTATAAAGTGTGAGCTCTTTGCAGTACGTGGGCAGGGGAAAGCCTGGGCTGCCCAAAGCCTTTGTTCAGCAGAGGAATCATGCAGCAGATCTTTGTAACTGAAATGCACCGCAGAACAGCTTTAATGTGTGAAACAGCTTTCCTGTATATGTGAAAAGCTAGATAAAAATGAAGAGCATGATGATGAAGTCACATGTATTTCCCAAGGGGAAGTGCAGGAGGGATTTGGATGTCGGTTAGGTGATACAGCCCCAAATACTGCTCTGTCCCTAGGCTCCACTGCCCAGCCCCTGTGCCTTGCACTCCTTTCTGGGATGCTGCTTACACTCGTTTTCCCCAGCCCATGGCCCTGCCTCTGTCCAGCAGCGTAGCCTGGTCTATTTATATTACAGATCTATTTATATTGTTTCAGGATAACTTTCATCATTGTTCCAAGTGTGTCTGGAAAGAGAGACAGAGGCTTGCCATGTAGCTGCAGACATTAGAAAACAGGGGAAAAAAATACTTCATCCTCTGCAAATGTTTTCCCTCTTGGCTCATGGGGCTGGTGCTTCACTTAACTTCAACCAAATGTCAAATAAAGCAGGACTGGTTGAAAAGAAGTTGTCCTTAATTTATGGAGTTTCTTGTAAACAAGAATCAACTCTTGGTTCCTCTTCTCTTCCTGCTTATGTTTTCCTCCTGCACTGCTCAGGGAGAACTTCCCCTTATCTCTCTGCTGTAAAGACATCGTCTGTCAGCCCTTTTTCCTTCCTACTCAAGTGTTGCAAGCAGCTTAGGTGTGGTGGTGCCTTATCTCTCTGTTTTCTTTGTTAGCCTTTTCTGTCTCTCAAAAAGCAAAGGAAACAATCTTTTGAAGATGAGTCTCTTCAGCAGAGCCAACAATACAGATTGGAAGTCAGACTTTATGATACAAGCACCAAGCCACTGATCAGAGGAGTCAAAAAAGGCATTTGGGCAGATCTTTGAAATTTAATTTCTGAGCCTCTTCCCTGGATCGTTAGAAAACCACTACCCTGTATTAAAATGCAGCACTTTCATTTTTTTTGTAAATGTATGTTCTGGGTGGAAGTTACTAGGTATCGGTGTTTAATGAGACGTATGTCCCCAAATGCCTTCTGGAATAGCTGTCTCCAGTTCCATAATGTGGCACTGCAGAAATGATATTCCTTGCTGTGAAATGCAGGTATCCATGAGAAATATAGTGGAGATCTGTAGCTGTGTAGGTGCCCCTGGGCTGTGACCCAGGGCTGTGGGCAGTGCTATGCTGAAATGCAGCACATGGATGTGAACAGACAGGGCTCCTCAGAAGTCCTGCTTTAAGCTTGTTTCTAGCCCTACAGGCTTAAAATAGAAGAGGGTAATCTTAAAACAAATTTCAAAAGATTAATTTTACTTCTAGATAAAGGTTTTTAATTTTGTAATTTCTCCCACCTAAAAACCCCGAAACATTTGCCAGTGGAAGTGTGAGACTCCATGGGAATAATGGAAAGTTGCTGATTGTATGTTTCCTGTCCTTACCTTTCACTGATCCCTGGGGATGCTGCTCCCGTGGATGATTTGGGAGAGGAGCACACTGGCATCTGAGGAAAAAGGTCTAAAGGCAAGGGAAGAAGATATAAAAAAATAACGTTATAGGACAGAAAGAGAGAGAGAAAACTTCCAGAAGTTATCTAGGAGACAGAACTGTAATATGTTGTTAAAACGTGAGCAGACTTAGTACCCAGGCTTCTCTTCTGTGTTTTGTTGCTTTCCCTTGAGGACCAGAACTGAACTAGTGTTTGCACTAACTGCTGTTCCCTGATCTCAGATTTATTGGTTGCTTTGATCTAAGAATTCAGCAGACTCAGAAGTTTTATTCCTTGTGCTTGACTGTTTCCAAGACTTCCAGTGGTTCCAATTTTATTGCAAATTTCACAATATTTGATATTTTCCATCAAAGTTCAGCTCCAGAGTTCTAGGATTACAAGAAAATCCTTATTTAAAATTGCTCCTACACTTCAAAGTTGGAGGCAGGGAGCATGTGAAAGCACAACTTTTGAAATAGAAAAACCAAAAGGCAAATAATTGGACTTTTTCTTATTATTCTTAATCTGTTTTAATTATTTGCTGAGGGTCTGACTTGTGATTCATTTGCTGTTTGGTACTGAAAATTGACGTGCTCAGTGGTGTGTTTTGTTGGCTTTTCTTTTGTGACCACCCAGAATCTCCTTATCCAGTCTGTAAAAAGAGGCCTCCAATGTCCTTGACCAGATGTTTCTTACATATACCGACTTTTTTGCATAGTGTCAAAATGTTTGATGCTTCAGCCAGGAGGGCAGTGTCAGGGTCACAGATAATGTTATGTACACTGTTCAGCTTCAGGGATTTTTGCTTTGTGGATTTGGGTTTGTTTTGGGTAGGTTTTTTTTTTTTTTTAGCTTGTGTTACCTGACCTTTTCTACTCCTGTTCATATTGAATTATAAACATGGAGATATCCAGAGTATTCCCTTTGAGAAGAAGGTTGTGTGGATGTTTGTTAGGGATTTGTTATTAACCAAGCAAATTGATACAAAAGAAATAGCAAGTGGCTGAAAGTCACTATGTTATGTGTCACCCCTTAGTTTTCAGACTAAGAAATTTTTCTGAGCATTCCTGACAAATAAACTGGAGTAGAAAGATGTATTGTTAGAGGTGGAAATGTGCCCTGTGGCAGGTAGTCATCCGGGCAGCTAAACAGCCGAGGTGGTGCTTCTCCACCACAATCCTCTTGATTTCACATTTTGTTTTTGGCAGTTCATCCTTGTGCTGTTGTCCCTTTCCCTTACCTCTTCTTCCCATTGTGTTTTAACAGATCTGGTGGCTGGATCCAGAGCTGACATACGGCAATGCCAAGCCCTTTGTCTTCACACAGGGACACTCGGTGTGTAACCGCTCCTTCTTCCCCTGCTTTGACACCCCTGCAGTGAAATGCACCTACTCAGCTACTGTCAAGGTAAGGGATGGCTGTGAATGGTTCATGGAGCTCTTAGCTGCTGTTAACCTGTGAAAGCATAGTTACATCATGTATGTACACCTGCTAAAAATGTTGTGATTCAGTCTTATAAACAATATTGGATTTTTTAGGTCCAATTCTGGTTCTTGGGCCAAAATCAGGGTAGTGCCACAAACATGACTCCGTTGCCTACCACACTTGGGTCTTGTCTTCCTCGTACTCAGTGCTGAAAGAGTAATTGTGAAATGGAAATATGAGAGAAAATTTTGCTGGTCCCTTCCAATAGGGGTTTTTGATGATAATACTCAACCGTATTGTACCAATTTTTGAAAGAAAAAAGCTGAAGTTTTTTGAAAGCGGCATCAAATAATGTTGCATTTTGTATAGATGAAATAATTTAATATGGGGGTGCTTTTGGGAGAGCTGGCATATAGGAGGAGTAATATTTTTGGTTGGTATGTTTTCATGGACTGGGCAGATTGTGGTATGAAAATCTCACAGAAATCTTATGGTTTGTGTTGTCTAAATGATTGTTTTTAATGTACATTATCAGGCACAGATGAAAATGAACCAAAGATCTGTGGTTCAGTCATTCAGCTGTGATTTTCTGGTGAGTTGAAGTGTATGATGATGTCTTCCAGGCTCCAGCAGGCATACAGGTGTTGATGAGTGCCACCCAAAGCTCCTACCTAGAAGAGGAAGGTGTATATCAATTTTACATGGAATATCCAGTTCCTGCCTACCTAGTGGCCCTCGTGGCAGGAGACCTCATACATGCAGACATAGGTCCAAGGTAAGATTTGCAGTGAGTTCATTCTGCATTTTGTGTCTCTGTACAGTGCTTCATACTGTGAAGTAGTAAAGATATTATTAAGGGAACAGTTGGGTCCATGAGCTGTGAGCACTGAGACAGTTTGAAGTGTAGTTGGGTGTAAAGAAATTCATGGCACAGCACTGGCAAAGATATGTTGCTCTTTCATAAATGTTGCCTACTGTCCCCTGAAGTCATTACAGCTGCTTTCTTGTTGCCTTGTTGAAGGGATTTTTGGTTACCTCTTTCCATGTTCCATGGAGCATTAGCCTAGGAGGGCCTGGGTCTGATGGAAGGTCTCCTTGCACTATTACCATACATGGCAGTGTGGTTAGCAGGCTGTTTTTTCTAAGAGATAATTCAGTTTGCTGAAGTATCACCTGATGTTTTCTGTTTTCTGACAGGAGCAGAGTGTGGGCAGAGCCCTGCCTGTTGCCAACAGCCATCAGCAAGCTTTCTGGCATTGTTGAACGCTGGTTGACTGCTGCAGAGAGTCTGTATGGCCCCTATATATGGGGAAGGTGAGTTTAGTCAGTCTCCTGGGAATGTGCAATGGGAACAAGATAAAACAGTATTGAGAAATGATCATGCTTTCTCCCTATAGCAGGGAAAATTAGCATCCCAACTGGCAGCACTGTAGTAGTTGAAAACAGACTGGAGTTTTGTCTCCACAAGTGGCAGGAAGGACCATGGAGGTATTTTAGCTGGTTTGCAGGGCAGAACTGGAGGTTTCTAAACAGTGGATCTTTCCTGGGGAATGAAGGTTTTTCATACTACAGTGTTCTGTGATGCAAATCCAGCACTGGGCCAGACACCATTTCAAATGTATAGTTGTTTTATTAATCTCATTTATTTCTGCATTTATTGTGGTATGCCTGAGAATACTGAAAATCTCAGTACAGGCTCATGGAGAGTCCAAGTCCCCAAAACCAACATTAATAGTTCTTGTATAGCTTGACTATATATTAAAAAAGAATGGTTTTAAGAGAATTCGTTCATTCTCTGGATGGGAGAAAATGTTTACAAAGGTTTCCTATATTTCTTTGCTAAAGGTAAGCAGGAAGATCACATTGTTGCTAACTTAATAAAATATTGCTTGAAATAATCTGAGAACATGGCCCAGTGTGCCTAGTGCTGATCGCTGGTAAAGAAATTTAGAAAACAAAACAAACATTACTGTTGTGTTCTGAAGCAGACAGATTAAAGTTATTTTGCTGACACTGCATGCATAGGAAATCAATTGACACATTGACAGCTTCCTAGCCTCTCTCTTTCCTGGGAGTCTCTGGGGACTCATCACCATGTTACACTACTGTTTATAGTGTAAACAGTTTTTCTGGCTCCTAGATAAGCAACTTGTGATGAGTTTGTGTGTGTGAAGGGAGCACAATGCTTCTGGGATGTGCTGGAGCTGCTGCACATCAAAAGACTGTCAAGTCTTTGTGTCCAAACATGAGCAGGTCCTTGGCCAACAAAATAAATTCTGTGATCCTCTGATCAGAAGAATTAGGCACCACTGGTCTAGAAAGTTTGTTCCTGAAGTCACAAGAAGGTCTCAGGAGAGCCTCCCCTAAAGAATGAAAAGTGTTACTGTGTGTCTTCTGAAAGAAGTAAATGTTACTGTGTGTCTTCTAGCTGCAATTTATTCATCTCCTTTCTCCTTTCTTCTTTCTTCTCTTCCTGATTTTAGATATGACATTGTTTTTCTTCCTCCATCCTTCCCTATTGTTGCCATGGAAAACCCATGCCTGACCTTCATCATCTCTTCCATTCTGGAGAGCGATGAGTTTTTGATCATTGATGTCATTCATGAAGTTGCCCACAGCTGGTTTGGGAATGCGGTCACCAACGCCACGTGGGAGGAGATGTGGCTGAGCGAGGGCCTGGCCACCTACGCACAGCGCCGGATCACCACCGAGACCTACGGTACACTGCAGAAACTTCTCCTTATGCTCCTTCTTACCGTAACTCAGAGTTGGCTGCATAGAGTATTTGCCTTGGAAGCTCAGAAGTCTGTAGGGAGCTGGTTTTTGGTTCGGTTTTGTTTTATTTCTGGAGCACACACCCACACACAGCCCCAAACTTTGTGCTGAACATCTTGCATGCTTCGAGTTTGATGCTGTCTTGGCTTTGGTGGGCTCAATACCTGATATGGTACCAGGGACGTTGAGTGAGGTGTGTTAACACAGTGCTATGGGGATTTGGAACTACTGCTGGGTACCAGGCAGGTGTTGATATGTCAGAGCAAGGTGAGCAGAGGATGCTTCAAAGAAAGATAAGTCTTATCACAATTGCATTGTGAAATAACTGTCCTCTGAACAAGTGTTCTTTTAATTCTGATCAGTTAGTAGCTACCTACTGGTAAAAAGAATGATGGCAATAGCACTAAAAAAAAAGAGTACAGATTTATGCAGCTGTCTATTTATGTGCTGGAGGCTTCCTGCAGGACTGTAAGCCCTGCCTTTGCTTGTGTCAGTGAATTTCACAGGTCAGTTTTATGGTGCTGTCTTTAGAATATGTAAGTAGTAAATGTCTCCTCTTGCTTTTAAGTTTAATTGGCTTTTTATTGCAGGGAATAATGGGAATGTATGCTTTTCCAGTTTGTCCTGTTATGTTCTTAAAAGCCAGTTCCGTGTGTTTTCTCAAGCACCCATTGTAAACAATTTTGGAAAAGTTCCTAGAAATCTTGGCAGCAAAAGTGTTTAGAAGAAAGCATTTGTTTTTATTCATGTATATTGTTTTTGGACACGAACTGATAATTAAGTTTAGGCAAAGAAGTGCTCTGAGCATCTATGGATATGTTACAATATGTACTATGTATCTTTGAAAGCTGTTTTACATTGAGTAATTCTCAGTGGGTAGTACTGTCCTAAGTCACATTATACATGGCAGTAATGTGAGTAGGTCAGAAGTTATCAACCTGTTCATCATCCTAGTCTGTCCATCCAACACAGAACAAAATCCTTGCTGAATTTGGTCTATTCTCTAGAACTGGTTGTTTCAAGAAGCATTTGTTAGGAAACTAAAAAACGTCTTTCACTGTGCCATTCTTTAGTAAGCTCTTTCTCCATTCTATTTTGTTTCTAAGAAAAACCTCTGATCTAAATCTTACGATTTCTGACATAATTTCTGGAGTGTCTTCTGTTGGTATTAAAAAGGCATCTTTGTAATGATATTATTTAGGGAAATTTGAATCCACTGACTACCACTCCTCTTGGATCTTGCTTAATTCTCCTCTCTGTTGCATGAAGTAATTGCCCTTAACACTAGTTATCTTAGTTCTTGCTTTCCCCTGGGCAGCGCATCCACTTCTTTCTCTGCTCATACAGTTTCTCCTGTTTTCCAAATATATCCTGGTTTTTAATTCCCACTTGGCTATATAGGATTCGGGTGTTACATCGAGACTCCGAGGTTGTATCTATGTAACAAACCCTGTCTTCGGGTTAAAAACTTAGCAAAGAAGGCTAAAATGTTAATAGTTGTAGATGTTAAGTATCTTCTGACTCTGAAAATCGATTTTCTGCAGCTGCTGATGTCTGCAAGGGCATAGGAAAGCTCTCTTGACTTGGCAGTGTTGTACAGCTAGTTCGGTTTGAAAGCATGGAACGCTCTCCACTGGAGTTATGGAGAAGAGAAGGAGTAGCTTACCCAGTCACAACTGTAAAAGGTCCTAATGAGAGGAAGGTGAAAAACCTATGGCAAAAAACAGGTAGAATGATAGATAAAGCTTAAAAAAGACACACAGGATCTATAATACAATAACCAAATCAAATCCTTTTCTCTTTCCACTCAAGAGATGACATTTGCTTAGTAATATCCTTGGCACTGAGTATGGAATTGTGTCTACTATTGTACAGGTGGCAGTATGTTTTTGTAGCACTTGATTGCTCCCTGAAAGTTACCTGTACAATACTTTTTTCAGTGCTGCTCTCCTTATCTTGCAAGAACTGATAAGATGATGTCAAGGATGTAAACTTTAGCATAGTTTTCATGCTGCTTTGTTTCTCAGTGCAGCTCGATGCATAATCAGAGTGAGGAAATACACTGGGTTAGGCTCTGCCTTCCATTACTAATTACAAGGATGTTCTGCACTCAAGTTTCTCTGCCGTTACATTACTGTGATTCTGTCTCACTGTTCTGTCTTTTGCATCTGCAGCAGCTTTTACTTTGTCCCTGTGCTAGTCCTGCACAGATCAGGTTTTGCTGATCATTTTCCCACAACTAATAATTACTTTCTGGGGTAGGAGCTGCCTTCACGTGTTTGGAGACCGCATTTCGCCTCGATGCTCTCCACAGACAGATGAAGCTCCTTGGAGAAGACAACCCGGTCAGCAAGCTTCAGGTTAAACTGGAGCCAGGTATTGCTTTTGGCTGAGGCTGCTCTACACAAAATTACACACATCTGTATATCCATGATGGAATATAGACAGAAAAAGACTAATTTTTACATATCCTTTATTAAAAAAAAAAAAAAAAAAAGAAAGAAATACTGGCTTGTAAACCAGTCTAAAAATAAGTAAGGAAGCTTGGCTTGCAAGCTTTTTTCAAAGTTGGATAACTCCTCTTTATAGATATTGTTCTGTGTAAGGACAGAACAGACTTATTGAGTAGAAAGAATGTAAAAAACTGCCTTGAAAGCTATGTGGGTTTGAAATTCTGGATATGCAAAATAAAGTATTTTATAATGAAAATATTTGGAAACATCATGTAAAATGCTCTGCTATTAAATGTTGCTCTCTTTATGTGTTCATGTAAGAGCTATGTATGCATGTTTAGCACGCAGATAAACAGGTACTTGCTGTAAGTTGAGCTGTGCAGAGACTGGTTATTCCCTGAGCCAGATGCAAGACTGCACTCCTGATTTACCTATCTCCTTCACTGATAGTTCTCTAGTTCTGTGACCACAGTTGGGTGGGTGAAGCAGTCTTCAATCTAGATGATATTTAAAACAACCTAAAATGCAAGTGGAGATGATACTGGAGCCAAATGGAATGGAAAAACACATGTTGGAAGCCTCAAAAAAGGAGCAAGTTGACTATCTTATCTTGATATCTTTGAAAATTTGTGGTATGGTGGTTCCCAGAACCTGGCACTGAAAAAACAAAAAAAGGATTTGTTCTGAAGTTCCAGATCTGTTTTCAGTGACCTCTAGTTTGAAGTGACTTGTTCCATTGGGAATTACTACTTACCTTACAATGACTGATTTTTTTTAAAAAATATTATTTTTCAGGCTCTGTTTTTGGACTGCATCTATTTAATTTACTGCAGTAACTTAAATGTACTTACAACAGGCTTGTTTTGGTTTTAAGTCACTGTGTGTCACCTTGGTGATTTCTAAGGGGTCTGTATAATTCAGAAGGGCTGGAAATCACTCTCCGCGTAAAGTTTCTTATCATGTTGTCTTCTCCTTTCAGGTGTAAATCCCAGTAATTTAATGAACCTCTTCACCTATGAGAAAGGCTACTGCTTTGTTTACTACCTGTCCCAGCTTTGTGGTGACCCCAGACACTTTGACTCCTTCCTAAGAGTGAGTGTAAATAAGTGTTTTCTTGAGATTTAGGGCTAATTTTTTGTTGCTGTTGTTTGGATTTTTTTCCCCAGATTCTGTCACTGAGGCTAATTGTTAAGGGTAAAATTGAATACAAGTGTGTCAGAGATGGAGAAATGTTGTGGGCCTGTCTGTCAACCCACATGAATTTTTCTACAAGATTTCTGAGATTCTGCACTTATGAGGTGCTACATCCGGAGTACTAGTATATTTTTGTTATCTCTTGGTCTGTGCTCCAAGTAATTAGAAAGCTGTTCCAGCACAGATTGCCTGTGACTAGAAAGATATGACTTGATTGACTACTAAGAAGTGTTAACTTGGGGTTTTTTAATCAGGGTGACAAAGGGTACGGGTAACTATATTAGGGCAGGTTGGTGCCTGGAACCACACTTGCAAAACCTATTGAAAATTGTCAGCTACTGATTTGTTTCGGAAAAGGAAAAAGAAGTGATACTCAGCTGTCAATGTATTTGCAGCTACTCTTTTTTTTTTCTTGTTATGGTGCTTTTTTATTAACTGGGTGAGGAGGGAGAATATTTTTCTTCTTTTTTTTTTTTAAACCTTCAAATACTTACTCTTATGTTTGTATTATTTTTGTTGTTGTTGTGGCATGCAGTGGTTCTACATTAAAAGGAAGCTGTCTTGCTCCTAATCATAACTTGAACCTTTTACTATTTTAGGCCTACATTGAGAAGTATAAATTTACCAGTGTTGTGGCTCAAGATCTTCTGGATTCCTTCCTGAATTTTTTTCCAGAGCTGAAAGAGCAATGTGTTGAGAGCAAAGCAGGTAGGAGGTTTACTTAGTTAACTGTAAACACTATAGAAAACCGGGATGATGTGCTTGGCTTGGAGGATGCATATTGAAATGCTGAGGCAAACAAAACCGTTTGGCAACAACCAGGTGTTCTTGACAGAATTTGTGGTTACTGCCTCTATGTTGGGGAATGAGAACATCTTAAATTGCTGACAATTTTGGCATTAATTAGCTGAGTGTTCCTTGGTTAACTTTCTCATTAACTCACCTTTTACTCTGCAGATGGAATGATCAGCGCATGTGAGATTTACACATGCTTAAATGCAAGGAAAAGGTGAACACACTTTGAAATTTCATCTAATAACAGAAAATATGCTTTGAGAACTGTAACTTTCCTAAGATCCTACCCATACATATAAAATCTCCTCCAGAATGCTTCACTCTCCCTTATATCCCCTATTTATAGCTGTTGGTGGATTTGTGGAAGGTCTGTGGAGTACCAGGTGCTTATTATCTCAGTTACTTAAAGAAATGAGACTCATCCTGCCGTGTGTCCATCCTTGCAAGTAGCTATTGAGCCCATTGGTCAGTTTAAACCAGGCTAGCAGAGTACAGCTCTTAAGGATACTGGGTGCCTACAAGCTTTGTGGAGGGCGAGTTGCCTGTGGAGAGGTGTAGATGAGTAAGTTTACTGTGGGAAAAGCTGCAGCATGAGCTCAGCAGCTCTGTGTTTTACTTGGCCCACTGGCTGGCTAATGAGTTAACCACAGCATTTGCTAATTTTTGCCTGGCTAATATTCAGGGGATGCAGAAGATAGGAGTTTTAGTATAGATGGTGTGGAACAGGAAGTATTGCCAAGAGTTAGGAAAGTACTGAGGTGGTAAAAGGTCAAGAGGAAGAGCTCTGTTGGAAAGCAGGCTCTGCTGCTTTTGAAGAAACTTTTTTTTTGTTATTAGTTATATGAATAAATTTAAATTGCTTGGGTTTACTGGTGCGTAGGAGGAGTTTAGTCACCCCTCTCACCTCCCCCTTTTTTTTATGAAGTGGGTTTTCTCCATATTTGTCAGTCTTCCTCAAAATTCTGAAAGAGAAATGCAGGCACACAAATATTAGAGCATAGTTTGAACATGGATATTTGTCAGCCTGGATGCCTTAAGAGCACATGTGTTTCTTGTACTTACTGTACTGTTGAGCTCCAGAAAACTCACAGTCAGGTTTGGAGAGGTGTTGCTGGCACTCTTCCAGTTGTTCCATAGGCTATCCCTATGGAACCCTATAATGAGGCTTCTAAGACTGTTGTGTCACTGTAATTACTGGTTGCTGTTGTTAGAACCTCTCTTAACTATGCCAGAAGCAGTCCTGAACTTTGAGGCAGCCAAGCCACCTGCAGAGATCCCTGCTCCACATTTTTGGTGCTCCTCATTCCAGGACTGGAGTTTGAACGTTGGCTCAATGCTACAGGACCTCCGTTAGCTGAGCCAGACTTATCTCAGGGATCCAGTCTGACCAGACCAGTGGAGACACTCTTCAAACTCTGGACCACAGAGCCTCTGGACTCTGTTGCTGCTGCCAGCAGTGTTGACCTCACTAAATGGAGAACGTTCCAAACTGTGCTTTTCCTGGACAGATTGCTGGATGGATCACCACTGCCACATGGTGAGTACTCTTACCAGGATAGTAGAAAATTATCTCTGGAATAATTGATTGAATTCTAAAGATCTCTACCTCTGGTTGACATTATAATTCACGTTAAGTCAGGTTGATGTCCCTGCCCCTGGCAGAGGGATTGAAATAGGTGGTCTTTGAAAGTCTTTTTCAGCCCAGTGGATTCTATGATTCTGTGATTTTATGAATTGTTATTCTCTGATGACCCTCAAAGTTTACAAAATAGGTCACAGTTCTTTCTCTGTGTATGTGCTCTCTTCAGAGGTGATAAAAAAGCTCTCGGAATGTTACTCCTCTCAGCTGGACTCCATGAATGCAGAAATCCGTATCCGCTGGTTGCAGATTGTAGTCCGAAATGACTATTATCCAGACCTTTACAAAGTCCGTCGCTTCTTGGAAAACCAGGTACTAACTGCTGGATTAAAATCACTGCACCTCTCAGTGCATGAGACATGTGCATGAGACATGCGACGTGAAAGACCTTGGAACTTCTGCTTCCTGGCCAAGTGTAGCCCAGGTGTGTTGCGAAGGGGCTGAGCATGGCTCACCTGCTAGCGGTGGGGAGGAACGGGCAGATGTAATTTCAAATGCCTACAGATAATCTCTGCTTTTCTAGCCTGACTCAATACCCTTATCCCAGCTCTGCCCCATGCATTTTTTTTATTGGTTTGTAGCAGCCCTGGCTTTTCCAGACAACAAGTTTTTGCACTACTAAATCATGTGATTATTTGAATAATTACACTTCAAGCAAGGCTAGGGCTCATCGTGTTCTTTTCAGTAGTTGTTATTGTGCAGAAGCGAAAGGACAGTGCAGGTGTTCAATGTGGCCTCTTCTATTTGGCCTTTAAAAAATAGTTCTGTTATTTGTGGAAGTAGCTCAGTCTCAGAGAGCAGATGTTTTTTTTATTACCATTCATAAAATCCTTGCATCAGACTTAGAATAGACTCATCTGTCTTTTGAAGACATGTGTTGCTTGTCTCCAGTCTGAAGTTATTCAGGGCTGTTGGAATATAGCTGAAGAGTGTAGAAGAGCTGAACTTCTTGACTTTTATTGAAGTGTTTTTATCCTGTTTTCCTTTTTTGCAGATGTCTCGGATGTACACAATTCCACTTTACGAGGACCTTTGCACTGGCACACTCAAGTCTTTTGCCTTAGAAATTTTTTACCAGACCCAAAATCAGCTGCACCCCAATTTGCGGAAAACGATCCAACAGATCTTATCCCAGGGCTTGAATCCACTTCCTGCCATAGACACTACAGCAGTCACTACAGACACACCAGCAATGGTGCTTGAGGACAAAGTCTCAGAGGCCACAAATGGTGCCATTTCACTCAGGGATGTCAACGTGTCTGCTTAGATCACCAGTTCATGCCAGCCACAAAGCTTGAAAATGGGGACAGGAACAGAGGAAAGATACCAAGTGTTGCCTCCTTTCCCTCAGCCTTGCAGCTGCAGTGTGTCGTAACTGGATTTCTCTCCCAAAACACAAAGCAAATGTGCCTTCAAGTATCCAGCGTGTGATACTGCCAGGTTTCAGAGATCTCCTCCAGCTGTGTGATAAATATTTTGATTCAGTTTTTACTGGGCAGGGACTCTTGGGCTGTTGCTTCTCCATGGAAAATGGATAGCTCCCTTTCCTGAGGCTCTTCTGGGCGGTTTCTCCAGATTTGTTGGTTGGGGGGGTGTTCTTTTTTTTTTTTTTTTTCTTCTTTTTTTTGTATGAGGCCACTGAGGCATGTCCTACTTGCTGTGTGTATGTTGCTGGGGAGTGTGTATGTGTCAAGCTGTCATTGTCCTGATATTTGGGCTAAAGTTCTGCAAAGGAGACACTCAGGAATTGTTAGTGGCAGCAAACATGTTTTCATGTTATGCTCCTTCCTGTGACAGAGGTATTGTGATTTGGTAGGAAGGGGACTAATGCTTAAATAAGAAACTAATTTTAAATAGCTCCTGTTCCCCCCTGCCCATATGTGGCTAAATAATAATAATAATGCTCTTTATATATATATAAAAATATATAAAAAAGAACAGGGAAACATTATGATGGATTTGGAATCCTTCTGTAGTTAACCTACCCTCAGTTTTCCCTTTGCACTTGATGGGACAAGCAATAAAGAAATGTGTAGGCTTGACTTTTCAAAAACAGTTAAAATTAGGTTCCAAATGCCATCAATTCTGGTACTAGCTGGATACCTAAATCTTTTTAACTGTTTTGGCAAGTCTAGCTGCAACTTTGCTAGTGTGTCAGGACATGTGGCACATGCATCAGATGCACTCTGTATGTCTTTTGTTCTGTCCTTTTGGAGGAATTAACAAGACCTGTAATTTTTTTAAGATCCCCAGCATATCTTGGCCTGTAAGTCAACCATGACAATATCCATGCTAAGATTTTACTGCCTTGAATAATGTTTGCCTGAATAACAGTTGCCCTGTCATACAATAGTCTGAGGGAAACACCACCTTTCTTGATGTGAAACTTTTAAGTCCCGCTTTACCCGAGTCTGTTTTCTGACTTATGGTGGGAGTAAGGTGCCATTTCATTTCCCTGGCGTGCTGTTTCTCTGGATCACTGGCCAGCCATGCATGATGGGGAGACACTGTCTTCCTTCTGTGCCATTCGGTCTCAGGAAGCTGAGGGGAAAGCCTCCTGGGGTATTGCAGAGTACGGGCGATGATGGTTCTTAGACTCTGTGCCACAAACTTCTTAACATGTGAGTACCCTTGTGCTCTCTGTGAGCTCCCACAAGGCAACTCTGAGCTGATACATCACCAGGATAGTATGAATAAAAGGCAAAACATTTGGAAGAGACTCAGCTAACAGAGATGTGAGAGAGAAATTGTTTTATACTTCAGGGTAAATTTTAGCCCTGATTTGGGGATCTGCATAGACAGGAAGAGGGGGAAATTTGGGAGGGTTTTTTTTTTCTTCACCAAAAGTATCTGTTTACACCCATGTGTGAATGGGGACTTAGGTGCTGTTACTGGATCTGCATTTTCTGGCTTTAAATTAATTTGGATTTCACCATAGCCTTAGCCTGGGCTGAACTGGGATAAAGCAATAATAAACTCAGGCCTCTGTAGTGCTTCATTAGTTTTAAAAATGGGCCATCAGCATTGTTGGGCTTCAGAACTCCAAGCTCTGCTCTTTGCTCCTTGAATGGGATTATCTTTTAAATTCTGTTTTGTTTTCCCAGAAAGGATGGAGAATGATGTTTTCTGCACAAATCTCTTTCCTTTTCATTTGTTGTTCTGTTGAAAGAGATTTGTACAAGCTGACTTTACACTTCCGGAGTTGCCGCTGTTGGTGCTGCGTCTCCTGGACCCCACTGCCAGCAGCCGCAGCCTGGTCGAGACCAGGAACCACTAGCATTTTTTGGAATCACGGGCCTCTGTTTTAACACGTTTTATTTAGTGGGAGAATGTTTGTGACCCTGGTGGGAATTTTTCATTTACATGGATGCCTTATGATGATTGTCAAATTAAACTAAGCTTTGTGACAAGTTCAGTCTTTCGGGCAGTTTTTCGGCTATAGCTGCTATAGCTGTGTGGAAGAGCTAACTTGGTACATTGTCTTTGTTCTGTCCATTTCTGGGGTGCAGCATAGAGGGAGTTTGGAAGCTATTTCAAAGCTGCACAGGAAGGTGCTGGAGAGGTGGCAAAAGCAAATAATCAAAAGTAAATATTATCTGTTGTTACTAGAACTGACTGAAATACATCAGATCAGCTCTGTGTTTGCATAGACACATATCAGAGCAAGGAAATGTTGGCTGAAGTGAACAGACTGTTTCCTGATTAAAGAACACAAGACATAAGTTAGTGTTTCTGCTCTCATCTCTGTGAGATCCTATCAAATGGCTTTTTTCCTAAGACTTGTCTTCTGAAACACAGAAGCAGAGCAAGATGTGTTGAAAATACTCCATGCATCCTCCTCCAGGTACTTCTGTTTCTCCTGTGAGTGAGGAATGCATCTTTTATTTTGTAGAGACAAAAAATTGGCAGCAAGTTTGTGGAGATAAGCCTTCCTTTTGTTGACAGAAAATAAATTGGTGCTTCAGGCTACTTGCTGTCTTGATTTGTAGTAGACTTCACATTGACAGGCAAATTAGACTGTGATTAAATAGAAACTATTTATTTGCCTTATCTTTGGTCTGTTCATTTCTGATGTTTAAGTCACGTTAGGCATCAAATCGGTTTTATTCAGATGCCAAGAGATTGGGTTACCTTTTTTATTTTGAAAATGAAAACTATTACTTTATTTCATTGCAGCTTTGAGCAGGGCAACAGAAGATCTAGAAATATCACTTGTGGGAAAGCTCTGAAGAGTCAAACCGTTTAATAAAATGGAATATTTCTAACTTATTTTTTTAGCGTTTCATAGCCACATTGGTTGATACATTAAATATAATTTTTGTTAGCTACAGTATACTCTTAAGCTTCTATCAGGAATATTGGTGTCATATTACATTGCAACATTTTAACCATGAACTCCATCAACCAAGAACAATTCTATCAAGTATCCCAAACATTCTGCTTCAACCAAAACTCTCACATGTTCTTGGACTGCAGTGACCTTGGCCATTGCCTTTTCTGGATAACACAGGACCTTCTGTACGTCTAAGCTCATGTGCTGCACAATTCACTTAGGTCAAGTACACTTCTTCAGTCTGCTCTCCCTGTTTGTCCGAAGATAGAACAACACAGTACAGTCAACACTCTTAAATCACGTCACACTTATTTTCACACCTTTACTACAGATTGATAAAGGCTTAAAGCCACTATGACCACAATATCAGACTTGCTGCATAAAAGAAAGTGCACTAGAAATCCACACTGTGAGATTTATCAAGCCACTGTCCTCTGAGACACAGAATTATTGTCAGTTGTGAGGACACAGTTTGACACCGATTTTGTTGAAGCCCCAGGTAAATTGATTTAGCTGTTGATTACATGCATTTCTGAAATGCATACCTAATGTCTAGTTTGGATTCGTCTAGTTTCATCTTCCAGCTCTGGAAACTACTGCTTTGTTTGTGAAAGTTAAACTACTTACTCACATATTAACTACTTACTTCTTTCTCTTTTAAGTACTTTTTAATTCTTAATGAAAACAGATTGATGAATCTACTGCTGCAGGATGTCTTCCACAACTTCATGTATTGATTTAGCTTGGGTGGAGCATGATGTTTCAGTATCCTTTTAAAGTGGAAATTGGAAACTGTTTCTCAAAACTTACCTCAAATGCTGCTGTATATTCCACATCAACTTTAAAAGAATTTTTTTGTTAATATTGTCCATTCATCCTGCTTTTTTCCATTAATTACAGTAGTAATTTGGGCACCTGTTAGTGTATGCCTTACCTGGACATAAGAGACTTTTACAGAAAGAGGAGGGTAGAGAAAAGCTATTCCATATTCTGGGGGTGACTTTATACAGAGGGAGACTAGCTAATTGCAATAAATGATTGAGCCTCTGTGAGCACTTCCCTGCAGTCCTCTTCCTGCATGTTCCTTCTGCATTGGAAAACTCAAGTCTTGCACCTCTGATTTCTTGTCCAGAGAATTATGGTTATGTTGAACATGGTATGCTCTGTGCCCCACAAGGAAGGTGTTCTAATATACTAGAGACAAGTCTCTGTCTAAAAAAGGAATGGCATTAGTGGAGTTTGCAGAGCACTGGACCCTTTTCCAAAATCATATTTACTGAGATGCAGTGTCTTGTGTGCTGTGGTAGCCAGGCTGGAAATCTGTGTGTGTCTGAGGTAATGAGAGAGATCTATAACCCCAAATACCCACTCCAAAATCTCCCTTAAGCAAAAAGACGCTCTGTGCTCTTTCTTTGATACAGCTCTGATCACTGTCAGCTGAGTATTGCCTGTGCCTTCCTAATCCTGGTATCAGGATTCAGAGACTTGGAAGAGCTCCCTTGTGAACAGCTTCCATGTGTCAGAATTTGCAGAAACAAACACACACATTGGGCCCAGCCACTGCTGCTCAATTACTTCTACTCCTCTCCCTGTCCTTGATCCACTGGGAGTTGGAGACAAAAGCAAACATGGGATTGATGAAACTCCAAAACTGGCAAACAGTCATGAAAATATCAAACACCATTCTAAAGGATCATCTTCATTCACATGGAAATGTGCTGGTTATTTAGCTGGACACCAATCTCTTTTAACTCTTTAAATTTCTATAGCAACAGGACTCAACTTCTCTCAGACTTTTTTCCTCCTTTACGAGGGGAAATGAAGCATCTATGTTAAAGTGTACTGAGAAGCAGGTTGACAACAAGGCAAGTATGATTTTATCTCAAAATATTATCTTCAAGACATCCTGTCAAAATAGACCTGTTTTGTCTTCAGGAACAGTTTAATCCAGCAGGATTGCCAAGAGGCAACAGGGAAAGTTCTCTGCTGCTTTTGTTCCAAAGAGTTTGGGATTAACAGAAAAAAAATAATCAATTGCATACTGGATTAATTTGCCCCTTTCCGACCTTGTAGTGGGGCAAGGAAAGCATGTCAGGTATCTGAGAGACCAAGGTAATATCCATCTCTTTCCTTCTTCTAATAGCTTCATAAATAAATAGGTATTTAACTAATTAGCTGTTGCAGGTTGGACCTACTGTATTTACAGTTAGAGCTCAACATTTATCCTGCTTTCTAGAATCGGTCCTCTACTGGAATTTATGCAGTTGTGTGATCGCTGTTTCCTAAAGAATGCAGGGGTGAAATCACAGATTAGAGCCTCACTGTTCCTGACACAGAGGCCTTTTTTTCCCCTTTCCCTCCCCCAACAGACCTCTCCTGTGTCCCTCGCTCACAGCCGCACAGCTGCAGCTCCCCCGCATGAGCTGTGGACAAGAGGGTTATTCTTACTGCCGGCAATGTTTCCTCTGCTCTCGAAAGGGTCAAAACTCCAATGTGAAAAGTCTTGTTTGTTGATTAAATTTGCAGTATGCGGGGGAGAAGCCTTGTGTCTGTACAATGGGCATGACCAAGGGGCAGAGAACCTATTTCTGAACGACAGTGGGTGGACAGCTGCTGCAGTTACCTGAGAGCATTTCCATCAGCTAAGGTTGGCCTGAGAGGAGGATTTCTGCATTCATGTCTGATAGAAACCAGTCAGGCCCGTGTTTTCTGTGGATCTCTCGTTCAGATGACCTCTTTACCCAAGGACCAGGTGACCTTAGACTCAAACACATCATCACAGGCAAGTGTGAAAACCGGATTTTTTGGTAAACACCTTGTCCTTCCACAGTGGCTCAGCATTTTTTGGCTTCTTTATTGATCACACCTAAGCACCTTGAGAAACACTGATGTGTAAGGCCTAAATATGAAAAAGACCACAGCCTCCTTCAGTGTGCCCTGAAACCCAAAAGCTTGGTGGGCTGAAGGACGGCCTCTCGGAGCCCTTATTTCTGCATTTCTGTTCTTTGTTCCTGAGCGAGACAGTATTTTTAAGGCATTTTTTCTATTTCACTGGTCAGGGGTAGCTATCAAAGTACGAAAAGTAATATATTTTCTTTGACATTTCAGCCCGTGGACGATTATATGGTCATAAACTATCTGAAAATGTGATCTTTGCCATTATGTCGGGAAAGCACTCGATGAGGGCCAGCAATTTCTCTGAGTTTCTGTCACAAGCTTCATGGAAACACTTTGGTTTCATTTTCCTCCTCCCGTCAGAGCAGCTCGGGTGGCCGCGGCTCGTGCTCCAGGCGGGCAGCTCCCCGTTTCTCCCAGGTATCCAGCCGGGGAACCTCTGTCGCCCTCAGCCGGGAGAGGGGCGGAACCAATAAGTGGCGCGTGGAGACGTAAAGCTCGCTGATTGGTCGGCGGCACCGTCCGTCATGGGCGGCGATGGGCGGGGCCGCGCGTGCCGGCGTTGCCGGGTAACGGCCGCCCCGGGCAATGGCGGCGGGGCCGCCTCGCGGTGAGGGGGGAGCGGAGCCGGGAGCGGGGGCGGCCGGGCCGACACCCCTTGTGGGGACATGGGGCTGGTGGGCAGGAGGAGGCGTGTGCGGAGAGGCCCTGTTGAGGCTGGGTGTGGGGAAAAGGGTGGTGAGGGGGAGCCTTGTGTGGAGGGTGTGGGCAGAGCGGGGGGAAGGGACCTAAGTGGGTGTAGGTCTCCTCAGAGGCCGCCCCTTCTCTTCCAGCTGAGCCGTGTAGGGTGGTATCAGGTGCTGGAAGAAGCCAGCAATGTGGTGGTTCCAGGTGCTTCGTGTTGGAGTGAGAGGCTTTCCATCCCTAAATAAAGCCGCCTTGGCCGTTTGTTTCCTTGTTGTAATTCCTCAGTAACACTCGCTTCTGTTGCAGGTTGGTGCCTGGCGATATAAAGCCATAGGAACATCCGGCAAAGCTGCTTAGGATTGTGTTGAAAATGCTGGGAGAGAAAAAGCAATTAATGGTGACAAGAGACCTTTACACAGACCCCACGTTTCCGGCCAGTGATACCTCTATATTCTTTGATTATTGTACCCCGCTTGCCCAATTCAGAGGCGAGATATCTTGGTTGAGACCTAAGGTGAGTTTTAAGTATTAAAAGGCTGATTTTAGCAGAACTGGGCGTTCAGGTAGTAAATGCAAGTTAGCACTGAATGACTGCTTCTGGGCGTTTTTTATTGTTTAGAAATACAGAAATGATAAAACCAATGTGTGTCAGCATTAACAATACATGAGTAACAGTTTTTAAGTCTGGGTGCTTGTTTGTAGGCTTTATTTAAATCCCCTTGTAGAGCTTTTAAATGTCATGGCAGTAATAGAAATTCAGATATTTTATTATAAATATGTTTCATTATCCAAATAACATGCATACCAAGTTAGAATGCAGCATTATGTCATTCCTGAGTTTTCTGATATATTGCATAACTGTCTTGAAAATAAGTAACTGGGTTTTAGAATTTTTCAGAAGCCTATTGCTTTTTTTTTGTGGTTGTTGATTTCTTTGATAACAAGAAAGAAAACTTTTAAAGTTTATAACTTGTCATATGACTTGTATTGCTTTTAAACTTATAGCTGGGTTGCAGAACAAGCTATATTAGAGCTAAAAGCTTTAGAATGCATTTCTGCAGTACACCCATTTAAAGTGAAGTATTTATGATACTGCCTTTGTGTAGAGGGAAAAAAAGGCTATAAAAATTTAATGGAGGAAAAAAGTATGTTGTCTTGAGTTGTATTTTCTCCCCTGTGTCTGGGGCTGTCTGTAGAACAGTGACAGAGCTGTTGGTTATCAGGTGTAATTGGCAAACAAATGACTTCACGGAGTCCAGTGTGCAGCTTCCTGCTTTTGTACTTTACACCTTGATTGCTACTGAGGGCTGATGAGTTAATTCCCATCTCTTGCAGTGTTTGTGTATAAGAAAAACCATTTCACAAACTCACTTTCAGATCTGATAAAGTTTTCAGGGCTTTGCATCTGACATTCCCTCTTGTGCTACCAACTAATCTATTTTTTTGTGCCCTAGGAAAGGTTTTTCCCTTGTTCTAATTTTGAGATTTTTGTAACTTGGGATGTGCAGTTCAATGTGGATGGCATCAGCCCTGTTGCAGTTGATCATAAGTCTAGGAAGGAGCTGATGAATTATGTTGTCTTTCACTTATTACTGCTTCTGCTAAGGTTGCACCTGATGGTGAGAGTTGTGTACTGAAATTCACGTGGGAACTAGATTTACATTCATGTAAATCTGCAAAATACCCCCACAAGCTATTTATTTGTTATTTCTTACTTAGGCTGTGTCTGAAAAGGAAATTTTCTAGAAGTAAAAATTCTCTTGTTTTATGAGAGATCTCTGAAGCCCTCCCAGTCCGTGAAACACAGACTTCCTTAGAGTGTCAGGCAGGATTTGGCTTTAACTCCTCTTCTTTTAATTTTAGGACATTTGTTCTTCTCCTCGGTTATTTTCAAACAATCTGCAAGATGTGCAAGTAAAACAAGGAATTTTGGGAGACTGTTGGTTCCTGTGTGCCTGTGTAGCTTTGCAGAAGAGCAAATACTTACTGAACAAGGTATGGAGAAGTTTCATGTAGAGAAGTTTTTTTCACTGAATTGACGTTTGTGTATTTTTCTGGAGTCCCAAGCTGCTATATGAGTATTGGCTTCATTATGCTCAGTTTCACTGGTTTTGTTATCATATTTTTTTTCTGTGTTTGTTACAAATGGTTGATATCAGTATATTTTAAGCTAGTTTTGTTTGCAAAAAAAAAAAAATTCATTAATTCGTTCTTTGATTTTGGCTTTTGCCCTCCAGGTAATCCCTCCAGGTCAGCCCAGCTGGACAGATGAGTCCTACCAAGGCTGTTTCACGTGCCGGGTCTGGCAGTTTGGGCACTGGGTGGAAGTGACCATCGACGATCGCCTGCCTTGCCTTGGGGGCAAACTCTGCTTTTCCCACTGTCAGACAGAGGATTTGTTTTGGCTTCCACTTCTGGAAAAAGCTTATGCAAAGTATGTGAACATTGCTATTGATGGAAATAGAAATACAATACTTGTGTATTTTTTCTGCTTGCTTATTTTACCTGGCTGCTTTGGGCATAGATCTGAGTGTTGTAGCTCCTGGTGGTCCCATCCTGGCTTGTACAGAAGATGCTCTTTGAACTGTAGGTCTGTAGGGTGTGCTTCCTGTTGCATGTGAAGTAAGATAGTCTTAGGGAGAGAATTCTGATCAAAAGTAAGAGCTGCAATGAGTTTTCAGGATTCAAATGATGTTTGTTAAGTCACTGTCCATTAGTTATCTAATTTGTTAGAAGATGAGAGCTCAGTGAAAAGCAGAAAGCATGCAGATATTTTCATGGAAAGCAACATTATGTAAGTTTGTGCTAGTTGAGAATCTGGTTGTGTGAATTTCACTGCTCTTTTGTATAATTTGATAGTTTACTGTTTAGGGAGGAAATGCACCTGTTTTATGGTTTATGACACATCAATGGAAAAGCTGTCCAGATGGACAAAGCAATTTGGAGACAAAATGCACTGGTAAGGTAGACATCTAATGTCCCAAAGAATCTGAGCAGAAGATTATGTGGTTGCCAGCAGAGGGCAGAGGCAGACTTCAAGTATGGAGTTACTTACCCAGCTATAGATACATTGAGCAGAAGCTGTGAAGCACCAATGTCGTGTTAAAGCTTCTCTGTAAGGTTTGAAATGTAATATTCTTTGTTTTCTACAGAAATGTTATCGTTGAATTTATAATTCTATTTTAGTCTTGATTTCTTTTGCTGTATTTTGCATCTGCTATGTCAGATGGGGCAGTCTCTTGGTTTGCTTAGGTTGTTGAGGGAAGTACTATTCTGGTTATTTGTGTAGAGTGAATAAAGGATAAATGAAGAGGAAGAAATATTTTTAATTATACAGAATGCAGTTAGTATATCACAAAAGATAATGTAGAGCATGGATAATAAGGTACAAATGACTAGTACTAGACAACAGCAGTTTTTTAAATAGGATAGAGAGAATGTAAGAAACTTCCCATCAAACAGTGGAATATGCAGTGACTTATGTATTCTTTAGATGTTGTATTCTGCATAAATAAACCAGTATGTGCTTTCTCTTGCCTACTTTGGATTATGAGGTAGGGTACAGTCATGATTGTGATATAGGGTGGGGTTGCAAGTGTGTAGGAACCATGTTTCTTTTGTTCTGCTGTCTGTACAAACTTTTTCTTGGTGTTTTTTTTTTAATTTTTTTGTTTTGATTTTTTAGAGTGCATGGATCTTATGAGCAATTGTGGGCAGGACAGGTGGCAGATGCTTTGGTTGATCTGACTGGAGGAATTGCTGAAAGATGGACCCTGAAAGGCCCTGGAAAAGATGTGGAGAAAGAGAAGACTGGCATGGTTTTAGAGAAAGCAGTGTTTAGAAGATTAATGAATCTGAAGGAACAGTGTGTAATAAGCTGTTCAGTCCTCAACTCCAGACAAGGTGATAGTAAATGTCTCTATTAGCAGGCTTCAAAGCACAAGGCAGCCAGCAAATACAAGTGCTGATTCTAGTACCATGCCAGTTTCATGGTGCAGTTTTATATAAGTTTGGATAAATAAAGATTTAAGGATGTTACTGAGTTCAGGATGGGATGGTGCTTTTGAGAAGTGCTTTTTACATTAGAATATGGTCAGTTCTCATAAACAAATGCACCCCCCCCAAATGGACTCCCTCAAAAACAACCTAGAAAGCCCAAATGGATTTTCAGCATGGTGAATATATAGGGGTTTGAGATCAAGGAGTGAGTCAATACACTCTGAAATGTTACTTTATTTCTCTATAGTCACATTTAAAATGAACTGTTTGGGGTTTCTTTGTGTTGCTCTAATACAGATTTAAAAACAATTTCCTTTTATTGCAAAATTGCCTTCTTTCACTGGATAGTTTAATGTCATTGTAAAATATGGAACAGATTCTTTTGTTTGTTTTCAAATGGTTTGTTGTGGTTTTTTTCTATTCAGGTGCAAGCGAACTAGGAGAATTTCATGCCTTTATTGTGATAGACACAGTGAATCTGTCTGAAGTGTCAGGCAAGGAAATCTTCCTACTACGAATACGAAATCCTTGGGGGAGGCGGTGCTGGAAAGGGCCCTGGTGTGAGGGGTGAGCAGTTTTATATTCATTTGGAAAACCATTTGTGAACACTGCTAATAATCTGTAGCAGAAGAGAGAGGGTTCAGTGTGTGTGCAATCCTTTAGAGAGCTGGGAGTTCACACAGCTTATTGCTTCTGAGGCTCATAATTCTGATCTCCTAGTTCTGGCAGTCTAAAATTTTTTAATAACCTTTTTGTTTATCAAATAACCATATGTTTTTGTAGAGACAAACTTAAGGTGTTGGCTAATTTTCTGTTTCTGATTTTTGTGGTGCTTTTTTGTTGTTCTGCCGTTGATCTAAGTATCTTTGATCATGTTTGTTTCTTGTAGTCACTGAGCTTTACTTGACTCTTCTCATTTGATTCTGGCTCAGCTGCAGAAAACAAGCAAAGGAGTAATTATAAAACTAAATATAGCAGAAGGAAGGATGCTTATGCTTGTTGCTTGTGTGCTGTCATTTCTGTAGATTGATATAAGTAGGAGAAGCTGAAATTGAGTCCATATAAAGTAGAAATAAAGAAGAGAACTGTTTTAAAGGACTTGCAGAAATGTGTAGCAGGTCAAATAGCAAAGTAACAAGAATGAAAGGGCAGACCCTGCTAGCTTATTTTGAAAAATGTTAGCATGTTTTGACTGTGCAAAAGAACACGCAATTCTTGACCCAAGCAACAAGCGTTCGGCATTAAAATATGTTAACAATATGGTGATGTTAATGAACATTTTTGTGGAAATGTTTTTTTTCCCCTGAGTTAGAAAGATAATTTAATTGCATTTATTGAGACTTCAGTTGATGTTTTTTGCTTTTGACAGTGTTTTGGTTATACACTTGGTCTCTTGTAGTTTCTTTGTGAAAGAGTAAGTTGCCATGTAGTTGCAAGAGGATAGGGTTTCATTGGATGGCCTTAGAGCTTTGTTTTATTCAAGTGCAGAACTGTTCTTTTTTGTTAGTGAAACAGTGGAAAATATTGAAACTCCTAGCTTTTAATAAGCCCTAAACAATGAGGTGTTTAAATTCTTGGTTTATCAAGACTTGGCAAGCAGATTCGTGGGGGTAACCAGCTGCTTAATACAAATGGCAGTTTTTAATGTAAAGCATTAAAATTCTTTCAGAACAATCACAGTGCAGCTTGTTTTACTTTTTTGTCTCTTTTTTAAAACATTTAAAAATCTTTATTTTGCTCTCAGACTTCTTACTGTAGTGACTGTTGTAAACAAAGCACCTATTTCACATAGAAGTCTGTTCTGCATCCAGTCTGGTGTTAGGCTGTTTCTAAGTTTTCTTTGATAAGTTATGACTTGTGTTTCCTGTGATCCCTGTCACTGGCCAGCAGTGTGTAGAGGAATTTTCAATGCAGTTATTTCACAATAAAATGAAGAAATCTCTTCCTGCTGTCCTGCTCCATAAGGTAATTTGGTAGAACATTGTTCTGGAACTCTGCTGGGCAAAGAACTGGATGTTAACTTTTGTCTTACATGCAGTGGTCAAGGATGGAACCAGCTAGATCCAGCAGTTGCTTCAGAACTCCTCTCACAGAGCCAAGAAGGAGAATTCTGGGTTGATGAAGAGGAATTTTTCAGGGAATTTGATGAGATTACTGTGGGCTTTCCAGTCAATGAGGAAGGACAACTTCAGAGCCTCTATACAGGTATGGTATGAGAAAACATCTTTCTCATGCAAATGGCATTATGTCAATGGGAAGGATTGATTTGAATTGCAAGTGGATGCAACTAGACCATAATATCTCTCTCAGTTTTTCCCTCTCCTTTAGATCCATAGGCGTTTTCAATCTCTATTGAAAAACAAAAGGACAGGAGGAAATTAAAGATTGTTAGAGAAGTCGTTGATACTTCTATGAGATCTAGGTACTTGCTAGTTGGTTGAGAGATTAGTGTCTTCTGTCTAAAAGGCTGTTTTTCTAGACAGCCCTGTGATGTTTTATTTTTAATGGTGGATACACTTGAGATTTCTAGTGACAGTTTCTTGTTGTAAAAATCATGCCATCAGTTTGTCATTACCAACTGTGGCATTAATTCTCATGCCTCTCAAAATCTTGGTCATGAATTTCTGCTTTGGGGAAGTGTCAGGCTATGACAGGATGTTTTCTTGGCCTGGGGAATCTCTGCCATGTATCTTGTGTAAAATTAAGTAGCTTCCCGTGTTTGAAATCCACGCCATGTTTTTTTTGCTTTGTTAGAGAAAGTGCTGTATCACTCACAGAATGTCTCTGGATCCTGGGTGAGAGGCCAGTCTGCAGGTGGCTGCCGCAACAACAGCAGCTTCCCTACCAACCCCAAGTTCTGGCTGAGGGTCTGTGAATCGAGTGAGGTGTGCATTGCTCTGCTGCAGAAACACAGGAAATACAGCACTGACTGGGCTGGAAGGATTCAAAATCCAACTCGCTTAGCAGAGGAAAATCCATCTTTGACTGAAGGCATACAGGGAAAGAATTACCAGGCTGTGGGATTGCATGTCTGGAAGGTAATACACAAGTGACATTTTTCTCTTTGCAAATAGAAGTTTAAAAGCATTACTGAAACATTTGAGTAAAAATCATTCGTATCTCATGGCAGTGATACGATTCAACTGGTCACAAATTTTCTGTCTCTGATTTATGCTGGAATGGTTCTGTTTATCTCACAGTGACTGTCTGTACAAACTATTAGTGGACTAGTACTTTCTTTTTATTGCTGAGCATTTGGGATTGTTCCAAACTAGTGCATGACATTTCAGGCTGATTACTTGAAGCCGTTCCTAAGTTTACTTCTCCTGAATATTAACTCTTCCTACTTCTTTTTGACGTTCAGCTCATCTGCTGATACTCTTGTCTTTGTTTCCTTTTGTAAACGTATGCGTGTTTAAAAATGTTTTAAACAATATTTGATAATTTTTAGTTTTATTAAAAGTTACTCATTTTTCCTAAACCACCACACATCATTATGCATCTATTCTAGGTGGAGAAGAAACGATTTAACCTTCCAAAGACCCTCTCTGCTCCTCCAGTTGTAGGTACCATCTGCCATTCCTACGATAGAGAAGTCCATGTGTGCTGTGACCTTTCACCTGGCTTTTATCTTGTTGTTCCCAGCACTTTTCTGAAAGATGCAGTAGGGAATTTCTTGCTTCGTGCGTTTTCAACGGGAAGGATCTCTCTCAGGTAGGTTTAAAACAAAGCAGAACATTTCTTAGAAATTGTTGACGTAAACACAAGTGTAGCACTGAGTGGGAATGTTCAAAATATTTTGAAGAGTTGTGCAGAGTGCCAGGTAACAGCATTGTATTGTCTTTGAATTCATGCAAGTAGTGCCCCAGCTACTTGCTTTTGTCACGAAGCTGCTACTACCTCTTGTTAAAATACTAATCATAAATAGCCAGATGAGTAGCATCTTGAGTCTAAACTGCAGCTTAGTGCTATATGCAGAGGCAAAATGTCATATTGGCAACTGTTTAAAAGCTGGTCAGATTTGTTTATATTCTGGTAGTACATGTTTTATACATTTTAGTTTCTTTTCTCTCCTATGTTTGATAGTGAGCTAAAGCCACCGCCCATGGATGCTGCCGTCTGTGAAGAACTCCCAGCTGGTGAATGGGAGACAGTGCAGCTGCACGGATGCTGGAAGAATGGGCTAAGTGCTGGAGGTAGCAGGAACTTCCCCTCCTTCTATACCAATCCCTGCTTTCCCCTCTCCATTCCTGCAGGACCGGGAAAAACCAGTGTGAAAGTCACCCTCCGTCAGCACTGCCTGGATAGCAAGTGTTGTCCAATAGGTTTCCATATTTTCCAGGTAAGGCTTCTGGTCAGTTTGATTGCTCATTTGCCAAGGGTGAAGGTTAGCTTGTCAGCACAGGGCTCCTTGCAGTTTGCAAGGGACTTTCTTCTTCTAGGAGAAACGTAGGCTGACTCTGAGAAGTAATGCCCATGAAAGATACGGAATAACTTATGTAAGTAACCAGATAATTGATTCTACTGAATTCTTACAAGATTCTAAATTAGCTTTAGCAATGATGAGCCCTTTTGAGGATTTGCAAAGAATTCTCAATGCCTGAGTGACTGAGGACCAGACCTTTTGGTAATTCATCAGGAACACTTACTTTCTTCAGTTATTCATGTCTAATAATTATATGTCCATAGGCAAATGATACTGGATCTAAAGGACTGTGGTATCTTGAGCAGGTGATCAGAACTAAAACAGGATTTCATTTGGTATGGATAGATACAGGTTCTACATGTGTGTGCCAGTGATCAACTGCATAAATGAAGCCTGAGAAGCTGCTTCTTAAGTAACTATTTTGCAGAGAAAGGTAGCTTCATTTTTAGAAAACATGCTTAAGTGAAAAATCTGGAGCTGAGCATCAGAAGTAATCATAAAACTTCAAATATACAATATGTCAAGAAAGCTTGGCTTTTTTTATGCCTATAGGAGACTGAGATGAAGTCTAATATTACTTTTTAGTACAGGAAAGACTACTAGATATAGGAAGGACACAGTCTATTCAGCAAATCCCTGAGGTGAGAAACAAGTGCTTTAGGCTGCAGCACGGAAGAGCGAGGTTAGATAACAGAGAAAGCTCTAGAGCTATGTGAGTAGTGGGCTCTATACATTGTCTACAAACAGGCTAGGAATGATTCATCTGTTCTTAGTACTGCCATCTAGGTTTTCTGGAAGCTTTTCCATTCCTCTTCTCTCTAGCTCTGTACAGCAGAGTGAGTATTTGGAGCGGAATAGAGATGGACCATATCACACTGTGGTGTCCTAGGAATGAAACACTGTGAGACCTGAAACAGATGAAAAGGTAGGCATGTTTGCATTCTTTTTTGCAGGTACCTAACAGCAGCTGGAAACCACAAACTACTTCTTTTGTACACTTGGAGCCACTGGTGAGCTGTGTTCCTCACTGCTATTCGCAGGAAGTCAGCCGACTTTGCAGGCTTCCTGCAGGAAGTTATGTCATTATGCCTTCTACATACTTGCCCAATACAGAAGGCAGTTTTACAGTGGTCATAGCAACCAAAATAGACAGGTAAAATTATGTTATCTTCTATTTGCTTTAGTCTTTTTAGTGCATGTATTACAGGATGCATGGAAACAACTGCAGGTTAACATGTTCTCTTGATGGAAATTCTTTGTAAAGTCTTTGTATTTCTGTTGTGTTTGCATGCGCTGCTTACCACTTCGATTATGTTGGAAGAACGACTAAAAAAGTAATATTTGTTAAATCTTCTTGCGTCAGGTGCTGAATGACAGATGTCTAGTGCTGGAGGAGATGACACTAAAGTAATTAATTACCTGTATCAGCAATGTTAGGATTTATGTTGAAATTTAACAGCGCCTTTTAATAATCAGGGTTGTTTTTGAGAAAATGCGATGAGTAGCCAGCCTTATTCCAGGTAGTTCCTAACTATGATGTGAAAAACAACAGTTCTGAATCTGAATTGTAAATTCCGTAAGACTGCAGTAAGACTCCATACAATTGCAGAAAGATTTGCTAAGGGAAAAGGATGTGAAACGAAGCCTGATAGAACTTCTCTTTTGGAACTGGGATAAATACTTGATATTTGCAAGATTCACAATACTTTGTGCAGAAATAAGTGTGGTTTGGGTTTTCAACAGAAAGCACATTCACAGCCAGGAGACACTTGGACAAGTGTTACAAGAGGTAAGTGATATATTTTGATGGCTATATTTTGATGCATTCATTCTTGGTGTCACTACAGATCTGCTTGTTTTAACTATATGTTGTATCCTTCCTCCATCTGATTGGTTTTGATATTTGGTATTGTCTGTATCGCTTTTTAAAAATTGTAATGATGTTATAGTGTTGTAAAGGCTTAAGAAAGCACAGCAAAAAGAGAAGATTAGGTTTTTATTTGTTTCTCTACAGCCAGCCCATACAGCATCCCACCATTATAATCCCTCCTGGAGTGCAAGTTGTTTTGATTGAGTTAATGACAGCTCTTTCAGATTTTGGTTTTGTTTTGCTTGATTAGATAGGCATATAATATAAAAGGGTTGGATGTGAATGCTGAGTAACTAATACTTATGGTGTTTTTACTGAGTGCAGAGGAGAACTTCAGTTGAAATTTGTTTAATTAAAAAAATACAGTATTATTTTAACAGTGGTTTAAAGATATATGATTTGGTTGGTGGATCAAAACATGCCCTTGATAACACTCTGCTTATTAGGTGGAACAAGACCGTCTAGATACTTGGGTCTTTCCTTTTGAGGTTTGAACAAAACAAAAATTGTAGGAAAAACTCTTCACCCAAGTTTAGAATTGGCTTACTCATTTTCTTGATCTGGGTCATGTTGACCGGTGATTACATTTTGTTCTTAAAGCCACGCAAACAGTATGGATTTTGTGTGCTTCACAAAATGGGCACAGGCCTGTGTGTACTTTCCATATGGTTCCTGTTATTTTAATATTTAGGAACTGAACTATGTAATGAAAGTCTTTCGTTGCCATTGTTTTGGGAACAAAATGTTGTAAGGCCATTATATCAAAAGGAATCTATTCAAACTTATGTTTCTTTATATTATTTCATGGAAACAGAATCAAAGAAACAAACAGTTTAGATTCATTAGCACAGCTTCAAGAATCTGGAAATTGCAGTTATATTTTTCTTATCAGTGGGAGAAATTAATGTCTGAATCTAATTTTTAGCAATATAGGCTTTTCTAAAGGCTTGGACTTTAAACTTTCAGGGGTTTAGCTCCTGAGGGACCCAGGCATTCTGCCTCACTTTGGGCTAGGTGATTTCTAGGGGATGCATAACAACAGCAGAGCTTGGTGTCAGTATATTTTTCCAGAAGTTTGACAATTGTCTAGTTACTGAAGTGATGGGATTTATGAGTTTTAAAGTGTTTTTTTAAAAGATGTTTCAGAGGAAAAGCTTGCGTTTTGACTTTAGTTTCTCAATCTTTCTTTTCTCTGATTCACTTTAATTCCTTCTTGACAAAAAAATAACTGATGAAATAACTTTTTTCTCTGTATTGCGCGTCTTCTTATAGGTTTCCTTTACAACTGTGATGAAAAGGTAATGTGGAATTCTCACACTGTTATTTCAAGAAACATCAGAAAGCTGAGGAATGCCTCATCTCTTGCTCTTCTCAGTTTTAAATGAAATAAGAAGAATATGCTCTTAGCCCAACTGTTTTCACTGGTACCAACTGTCAGGCCTGTAATGACTTCTTTGTAAAAAATACCTCTTTTAATCCTGAACACTCTGAATATTTGGTCTTCCCACACTTTTTAAAAGGAGCACTGTACAGCGAATTATAATGTACCTCAGTTCTTCAAAAATACAGGTGAAGAACATGTGCATGTTTTAACCCAAGCTACAGTTTTGGAAGAAAACCAGAAAACTTACAGTTAAGGCCAGGTTGGATGGAGCCCTGATCAGCCTGGTCTTGTAGAATGTGTCCCTGCCCATGGCAGGGGGATTGGAACAAGATGATCTTTAAGGTCCCTTACAACTATAACCATTCTATGATTATGAAATAATATTTTGTGGGGAAAAAAAATCAACCTGACAGAATAACTTCCAGTGACCAAAGGGGTGGTGAACATAGAGGAAAAACTGGAGTCTTTTTTTCAGGTAGGGCATACCTCAAGAACCATCAAAATACACTGGAATAGAAAAAGTCCAGGCTTGTATCTGACACTGCCAGTCCTGCTGCTGAGCACTTTACCTTGGGCCCTCTGTGGAACCAAGCAGATGGTGGGTTCAAAGGAAAGATTTTTTTGCTGAGTTTTCTTTAATGAAAGCCAGAAATAAAAAAAGACAAGACTTGAAAACTTTTGAACTATCTTGTCAGACTGCTTTCGTAAATCTGTAAGAATGTGTTTTATGGAAGATCTGCCCTTGCTACAAGAAATGTGAAGTTTAAGAGATTTTTCTTAATTTATGTTTGAAAGTGTTTCCTATTCAAGCAGGATTTTTTAATGTTATATTTTCCTCAATAAAAATAAAATAACATTTAAAGTTTTAAATGGCTTTTATTTAAAAAGGTGAAAAATGTCAATGATGTTGAGTTTGCATTTGTTCTGTGGTAGCAAACATTAGTGTGTTAGAACCCTGGGGTTTTCACTTAGTGGAAGGGAACAATTGGAAATATTTGCAAGGAGAATGAAGTCTTCAATTAGTTTTATGTCCCAGAAATATGTAGTATTCTGCTTTTGCTTTTAACTACATCCTGCCATAATTTCTACTAGCTTCTGTTGAACTTTAAAAATTGAAAGGATTTGGGATGCTTTCGGCTGAACTTTAAACTGTCAAAACCTTCCACAGCTGTTGATGTGGAAAAAAGAACAAAAGAAAACACCGTGAGTAATAAATCTCTACTGTGCCTACTAAAACAACTGTTGACATCTTCGTTTATTTTCTTAATTTCTTGAAAAGCTGTTCCTTTCTCTTCAAATAGGAAATTATTGGATCGTACAAGAATATTTCTAAACAGAAGGAAAGGTTTGTGAAAGTGCATGGATCTGAGTTGTGATGAAATAGAAATTGGATACTGAGGAAGCAAAAAAAATGTAAGGATTTCTAAATGGGCCGCAGTTATGAGAGGCCCCATACTATCATTTTTGTGTGTGTCAAGTTTATGCTACACTATATAATGCTTTGTGGGAGAGTGAAAGGAAAAGGAATCAATACTAAGTGTGTGTACGCTGTTACCTCCTGCACGAAGATGTAAGAAAAGACCTGTGGACTCAGAAGAGTGACATCTTACTGAAGAAAATTTTATTCAAGCGTCCTTACTGAACAGCCATTTTTGAGAGTCTGATACCAGACAGAGCACATATGCAGGAAACTACTTGATACAGGCCACTTCTCTAAAACCCTACAGCTGATTCACTGCTACTGTGAGTGTGAGAATACATTTTTCTGGAAATACTGTATGTTTGTATATGCTGAAAACTCAATTATGTGAGCTTTGGCAAGTACGCTTACTTTCATTTCAGAAAGTTCAGTCGATGAGGTCAGACCTCCTAAATAAAAACACTATTAATTTGCTGTGTTGAGCTACCTACATTTGAATACAACTGAGATAGCGAAATGTGTTTTCAAAGGATCTGCAGTTATTAACAGGTTGAAGTTTCTCAGCATTGCAGTGTGTTGCAGACTAGCGTGGAATAGCACAGAGTTTGTATGGATGTGGCTGCAGTATTGCACCCAAAATGTACTCCAGATTGATTTCCTTCACTCCCTCAGGGAGCTGGAATGTAAATGCCCGAAGGAGGCTGGTAAAGAAGATGAACAGTTCAACTCGTGCCATCTGTTCTCCCAAACACACACGGCGCCCTGCAGGTGAAAACCAAAAGAGTTGGTTGAGTAAAGTTAAATTCTCTAAAAGAATTTAACACGAAATTCTACTGAGCTCCGTAAATTTTGTTAATGTAAGATAATTATTTCCTATTTCCTTCTGTAAGGACAGGAGATGCTTTTGGAGGAGAGGGGGAAACGTTTAACTGAGAAACTGCATCTCTGTCAAGTGTTGGATTTGGTGTTTTGGTTGGGTTTGTTTGGGTTTTTTTCACCCCGGGAGCATATATGGGATTCTGCCTTTCCAGTATTGGTTCTTGTTCTGTGAGAGCCATGAATTGCTTCTCAGCTGAGCCAGATTTTAAAAAATCAGATTCATACACTTCAGGCTCTTATTTTGCTTGTTGAGAAGGGAGGATTGGAGCATTGTGAAATGCATTTCTGAAGCCAGGGAGAAGGATGGAATCAGGATTTCTTTAACAGAAATTCAGAAGGGTGTATTGGGTCCTTGTAGCCCTTAGTGCTGTCGGGAGCAGATGTGTGAGCTAAAGGAGTAAAATGTGCAGTGATATATAGACTCCATGACTCATTTTGGCATATTGTTTTCATGGGATATTTCAGGATATCTATATACTCTAGACTAAAAAAAAAAAGATAGATATTCAGAATATATAAATACTCAGATTACATAATCAGAAAACAACCAGAGCAAGTTAAAGAAATAGTCCTGTCCCAGGTTGAAATGGGAGCCCAAATTAGTTGTCTCGATTCATGGCCATTTGATGAGTGAAAGAGGTAAGATGATAAATACCTGTTCTGCGAAAATGATTTTAGGATTTACAGACTAGGCAATTTTTTTTCAAATCTGGATTTACCACATTTAATCTAACCGTATGTTACTCAGCATGCTCTTTGCTTTTTCTCTACGAGAAGTGTGTAATAGTATAATGTCACAGTAATGCAAAAAAAGCCTCAGCTGTTTCCCAGTAGTTTTATTGGGAAATTTTTAGTAATGATACTAGCTTCCTGTTTTGTGTTGCTTTTTTCCATAATCTATGTATTGGAGAAAGTGGTAAACTAGAGAAACTTGCTAGAGTTGTTTTATACTGCTTTTCACTCTTTTTTCTTTTTTTTCTTCCCGTATCTTTGAATCCCTGCGTTTTACACTGTAAGTTAGCTAAAAGTTGTACATTGTAATATGCTTTTGAAAAGTTACAATTTTTTTGGTTGCCTAATAATATTCTACTGAAAAGACTGGATTTTGCTAGTTTTCTACAGATACGAGGAAATCTGGTGCTAGACTACTAAGGTAGGATTGGGGAGGCTGAGGTTTTGTTTCCTACTTTTCCACAGATTTTCTCTGTATATTTTGAAAAATCACATTACTTTTGTCATTGGCCTTTCTGTTTGTAAGGTGAAAATAAATCAATTTCCCGATTTAAGGGAATTACCTTGATTTAACACATTAGGAGATACAAAGCTCAGATACCCTTACGGTAGGAACCCTACATATGCTGAGGAAAGAGCATTGTGTCTCCCAGACATACTTATCCTCTGTTTGAATATAGGAAAAATACAAAAACACAACAATATTTGTGGCCCTTACAACAGAAGACCTGACTAAATCTTTGTGTCAAATACATTTTTATAAATGTACCTTTTTAAAATCTTAGAACTTAGAAATAGTGGTTTTAACCTTGCAGCAAAACACAGTGAACAGGAATATTTAAGGTCAAGGTGTTACCTGCTGAGAAAGGTAAGAATGCCTCTTTGTTCACAAAGTTGCCATCTAAATCAAGGAAATGATCTGGGTTGAACTTCCAAGGCGTTGCCCAGTGCTCAGTGTCATACACCACAGAGTGCAGATTTGGCAAAACAAGTGTGCCCTGCAAGAAACAGCAGAGGTCTTGTTTTCCATGAGTGATTGATTCTTTTTTTTAGATTTTCCTTTTATGTCATATAAATGCTAAATATTAACAGCTCAAAGATTTAAGAAACAGGAGGGTATCCTCTGTACCTTTTTAATGTGAAAACCCAGCAGAGTTGTACTCCTCAGGCACTGTCGAGGGACCCCAACAGAGGTGACGTTGCTGTAGCGCAAAACCTCATGAATCACAGCATTCGTGTAGGGCAGCTTCTTACGGTCTTCATAGCTGATGACATGTGAGGGTTCCAGAACAGCCTCTATCTCTCTTTGAACCTTTTCTGCAGAGAAATGAAAGTATCTTTTCCCCCCGCTTCTTCCCCCCATTTTTTCCAGCAGATTTTTGTATGAGAATGTCCTGTACGAGGGAAATCAAAGAAATTACGTTGCTACAAATTACGTTGCTACAAAAAGCATTAGCCGCATTAGTTACTGCTGTGTAGGTTTCAGTTGACCAAGGAAGTGCATCTCCCCAAAGCACAGGATGATGTCTCATTTAAGGCATATCCTACTTGGTGATGAGAATAGTACAGTTCTGTGTTTCAAAAAATGGATTAAAATTTGAAATGGCAGGTGTTATTTCCATTGCTTATAAATCTGCATCAGATCAGGTATCTTTTAAAAACTTTTCCACTTTGAAGGTTAGGAGGAGGCTAGGTTGCATATGAAATGTCTTTAACTTGTTGTTCTGTCTTGCCAACCCCTTCTAGTGAGGTAAAACAGTGGCTACTACTAATTTCTGCTAGTGTTGCTGGTGAACCAGACAGGTTCTGAAAAATCCGTTTGTTTCATTTATTGACCTTCCATTTTCTAGACCTTAATTGCTGATGCACCACCATTCATGTGCATAGCTGAGGGATTTTTTGATGTCTTGCAAGTGATTGAGCTAATTACACTAATGATATTCATTATGATGTTGAATGGAGTTCTCTCTGATAGTGTTTTTGCTCACCTTGTATTTCTGGGTATTGTACCATGTAGAGCAGTGCCCAAAGAAGGGTGGTGCTTGTTGTTTCTGTCCCTCCCAGCAAAAGATCAACCACAGTCTGAACCATGTTGTCTTTATTGAATGTAGAAGTAGGGTCATCCTTGGTCTGTAGGGTATATTCACAAGAAGATGATAAAATGGATAGTTTCAGACATTTCATCAGTCACACAGAAACTGTCATTGTTTGATGAAAACAGTGAGCAGCTCACCAGAACAAACACCTTCAGTGCTACACAAATAGAGTGTACATGTAAAAACCCTTTGGCAGTTACTGGAACTGCGGGTGTTTGTAGTAGGCACTGAAGCCAAGGAAGGGAGAATGTGATAAACAGATACTTACTTTTGTTATTTGAGCCAGGTAGAAGTCAATGAGATCCTGTGGATCAGCTGTGTTCTGTCTCTCGTGAGCCTGGACCTCCTTCATGACTAAACTGTGCATGAAGTCGTTGTATGCAAACACTTCCTGGTGAGGCCCTGGGAGACAGTGCATGAGCCATGGGAAAGCATCATACAGCTGTGGTGATAAACAGAAAGCAAGGAATGTGAGTTCCCAGTTCAGATTTCCTGATAATTGTGAAGTCGCTGCAACAAATGGGCAACCAAATTGGGATAAGAGGCAATAGACACAAGTAAAAGAGATTCAATACTGGGAATGTTATTATATTTTACTTTTTTTGGATCAATACCTAATAATGTAACAGGGGTTCTGAAAATGGGTGGGTAATTGAGTGCTGAATCTGACTCACAAACAGATTTTCTCAACCTTGAATTTTTTACTGTAATTTTTTTTAGGCATCCCTTTATGAAGAACCTGATAGTCTTTTAGAATGCCAGTGTGCCAAAATCTGCACAACTCAAGCAATAGCTAGGGTTTCAAGAACTTAAAAAATATTTTCCTTGATGTGATGAAGTTGTAACCTGTATCTTATAGGAAGCTCAGAATAACTCAGATCTTGGTGGTTATATCAATTACATGAGAAGCAAGATCTCTTTTCCAAAGAACATCAGTCTGAATACTTAATTCTTATTAATTGCGTTTCTGGATTTGCAAGGCTGAAAATTAAATTTTAGAAGTTGCTTTCATTTTAAGAACTAAGGATCTTAAATGCACAGTATTCTGCAAATGATTGCTCATTGGAAATCTGTGAAAATCAGTGATGATCTAGAATTTTAACTTTAGGACTTGATTTACAGACATAAAGAAGGATTAGAAGCCAATAATGACATATACAAGGTATGTATTCATTTATTACTTCACTGTGGCTTGTAGAACAATGTTGTATTTGGAAACGGAAACGTTTGTGAATAATTATCACTGACTTTTAATTTGTTTTGACTTGTCCAGTGCGAATGCACCTTAAGGAACAAGAAAATTAGGTTCTTACCCTGCCCCAGATAGTACCTTGAAAGTAGATCACAAAATAAATAGCTTTGATGAGTTTGCTGAAAGATTCATCCTCGCTGGAGAAGCGATGACCGAAAACAACAGCACAAATGATATTTGCAATTGCACGGACCATGGAAGTGTGGGGGTCAAAAGGTTTGCCTGTGAATATGGGAGGTGCTGTGAGAACTTCTGAATAGACTACAGCAAGAAAAATGAGGAAGACTTTTTTTTTAATGGTTAAAACAGTGAGGGATCAGACTACTTCTAGATAAATTTCACGTAAGTGAAGCCTGGTTTAATACATATTAACTGCATGAATTGTAAGTGCAGGGAATCTTAATTTTCAATCTGCTCTTTACTCTGATAAAATACAGTGATTATCAGTTTTAAGAAGACAAACATAAAGTCTCTTTTCCTTTCTTTGACTTATGGTCTGGGTTGTGTGGAAACACAAGCAATTAATTAGAGTATATGCCCTCAACTATGGAGGTAGATACTTAAGTTTGGCAGTTAGAAACCAAAACAAACAACAACCCCCCAAGAAAATCCCAGAAAAAATATTGTAGACTTTTATGTTCTTAGTTCTGTTGAAATGCCTTGTCTTTTTCGGTTTTCAAGTATCAGCTTAACAATCCATCCATATATGTATTTTTTTCCCACAGACTGAAAAGGCAAAGCTCAGATAATAGGGTGGAAAACATCTGCCATTGAAAAGGATTAAATCCAGAAAAAACAATTGAGTACACATTTCAATGGCAAGGACAACCTTTGAAGTATACTCCTATGGAAAATGCATCCCTGACTTCAGTCCGAATCTCTTGGTTGTTCTTGGAAAGAGTAAATACATTTATTGAGTTTAAAGTTGAGAAAGGATTGCATGGTAGGTGAAGATTCATGCTGTTCAGGGACTCAGAGTATCTGTTTTTTTTCATCTCCTACGTTTTAAAGATGTGTGAATGTGTTGCTCTCGGAAAAGAGATGGGCCTGGTCCAAGGGGAGTTGGAGAGAGACCTCAGGCAACCTTTCTGTGTTTTCACATCAGTATGGAACACGATGTGGGTGAGGGATTTGGCTGCTCAGAATATTTATATTTAATTGCTTTATTTTGGCAGCTTGCTAAAATTCTATTGGCTTCTATTTCATCCAAACCTTAAAAAGAAGTTTAGCTGGATAACTGAATGATACATTCCTTGTGCTGGGGTTCTTTCTCTGCCAAATCCTAAACGTCTGCTGTCCCTGGATGACTTGAAACAGGTCACACATTGTGTATTTTAAGGAGGGTTTTTCTATACTCCTTGAGTGTAAGAATTATTACCAGCTGTGTTGATAATAAACATTTTTAAAACTCTCCTTATTTTAAGAAAACAATTTCATACTGCCCACTGTGCAGACAAAACATTTTTTGCAAAGAATGCAGTTAAGAAGCCAGCGAAAGTTCTACTAATATTGAAAGTATCTATATTACCTGTAAAAATGTTTTGTGAAACTTTTTCCACCCCTAATATTTCAAGAAAAGCTCTAAGTGTTGTTCTTCTAGTGAATTTACCTTTTGTGCTTGCAAAGATGTCCACAAGGTGACAGGCCTCTGTTTGGATTTGATGCTCCAAATTGTTCTTACCGAGTGCCAGACTTCTTATAATTGTCATGCCAAAGCGTCTCTGCTGCTTCCAGGTGTGGCCATTTGTCAGGAAAATACCTGAAAAACACAGAAACATTTAGTTCATTGCTGGGAAGGGAAATCCTTTCACTGCAGGAAGCAAATTTTGATTTAGATGAGGTTACATTTCACTAACAAGATACAATGATTTTAGATTTTAGAAGCTGGGTTTTGGTTTCTGAGGACTTTATGACCTCCAGCTGCTCATAAATGTGTCCTTGGAAACTGAGTTTTGGTAAGGACAGAACAGCTTTGTCTATAGATATCTTTTACACAAACAGTCCTTTGGTTTAGAAATGATACAACTGAAGGGCAACTTCTCCAGGCAAGTATTCCTTTGGATCTACTGGGAAGGAAAAAGACTGAGTGATGTGCCTTATAAGACGAGAAATTTTTGGTTTTTCCTTAATATGCTTAGCTCTGCATGAAACATTTTTGCAATGAAAGCCCAGTTATGCCCTGGTACAGCTGTAGCCGATGTGTGTGCACAGGAAAACATCTTCCTTCTTTACACCTTGCTCTTATCTCAGCCTTGTGTAACATCTTGTACCTTTCTCGCCCATCATATCCCTGTAGAAAGGGGTGAGAGGTCTTCCAGAAATTTCCTCTGAGTGGGTGACAATCCCATCTCTTACTGCTTTGTATCCGTTCAGTACAACCAGAGGTGTCTGTCCCATCCACAGAGTGTAGATGTTTCCATAGATGTTGGTTAACTGAAGAGTTAATAACAGGAAATTCGTAACTATAAACCAGAGAAAGCATGCACTCAAATATCAGTTTATTTAAGGGTTTTCTGTAGTTGTAAATAAACCCATCTGTTGGCATCAAATTGAATTGCATGTTTCAGAAAAAGATTGTCTTTCTGTTATTTACGTGCTTTGGGAACAGAAGATAATTGTTCTTTATGGAATAGATGCTGAGGACATCTCTCAGAAGAACACCTCTGAAAATTTCACTGCAAGAAAAACAGCAGGTTACTCTGTCAGCTCTGAATCAAAGAACAAATGAATACAGGCAAAATCCCAGAGCTTTTCTCTCTATTTTATTAATGAGCCAAACCCCTAACTTACAAATAAAGCAAAGAAATGTTCTTGCATTCTTTTCTATAGCTTCCACAGGATTTTTCTTATTTTCTTCTGTTGTTGTTCCTCACATCATGCTTATATTTTTCCTTGCAATAGTGGGAAGCAAGTTCCTTTTTAAAAATAGTTTTGATTGGTTTGTAAAGTAGTCGTGCTGTGAACATAACAGCAATCACATTTTCCTGCTTTGTTTTAGCAGTAACCTGTTTACGGCAGACAAAAAAATCTTTTTGCTATAAGAACAAGAAAAAAAAATCTGTTTAGAGTATATGTTTGGTCTTCTAATGGAGATGTTCCAGTGACATTGGTGTCAGGCAAGGGGAGTTCTACTAAAGGTGGCTCAGAGGGCTGGATATCAACACAGAAACAGAATGAAACTGCCAAAGAAATACCATTCTGTGACAGTGCTTGTGAGAATGTAACCAAAGAGAGAGGAAAATAGCAAGGACTAAAGCAATGATGGTGTCTATTGCTCAGAAATATTTTTAATAACTCAGGATCCTTGGAGTCTTTGAAACTGGCTGGTAATCAAGCTTCAGGTTTAAAAAATAGCATTTTAGGCTGTTCCTATGCAATGCACCATTTAAGTTAAAATAGATTCAGACTGATTTTCAACCACAGAGATAAATAAATACCTTACTGAGAGTTTCTCGGCGAAGTTTGAAGTCCAGCAGCCACAAATTTCCGATGATGGGTAGAGGAACTGGTCCCGGAGGAAGCTGGATACGGATCCATTGCAGCTTTAGGAACTGCAAAATCAGGAGACATACTATTAGAGCTATAAAAATCTCAGTAATCCCCAACATTTTATCAAAATTTTAACTTGTCATTGGGTTTTGGCTTTTTTTTGGTCTTGTCTTCTTTTTCCTTTTGTGTATGACTTCTTCAGAAAATTTGGATTTGTGAAGATGTGTTTCTTCTACTGAATCCAAACTCTTTCTAAGGACATGCCTCCTGTAGCCATCCCTCTCTGACAATCTACAGTTTTCCCAAGATGAAGTCCTTAGAAAACCAAACTATGTGATCCTTTGTGATCTGCCAAGCCACACCCACTCTTTTTTTATGATCTGTAATTGTGATCTGTCTCTCTTTTCACTTAGAATTTTGTTTCCTTTTGAGTCTTGATACTGGGTCAAAGTGCCAATTATTGAATAGCTATCCAGGGTTATCGAGAGTTTTGCATAATGGTAACACCTCAGGCAGTTTCATGTAGTTGAACATTGAAACGCATTAGTTATTCTGAAATACTACAATTATTGTGTGGTTTCTTTATAAAAGAAGAAACATCTACATAATACTTGAGGTCTCTGAGGTGTAAAAGAATGAATTCATGCATCATAAAGCTAAATTATTATCTTTAAGAAAAACAAAAGGTAATTTAATAATTTGGAGAGTATCTTGTTTCCCCTTTTATCAGATTGTAGATTAAATTATGATATTATGTGAACACTATTGAGAGATTCTTTTTGTATCCATCAGATTATATGACTTGTGTTTTCTGATTTAAAAAAAAAAAATAATTTTATGCTATGTTTTAAAATCTTCTGGTGCAAATTTTGGAGGTGAAACCATGCACGGGTTCTATTTGATCTGTGGAAAAGAACAAATAAATGGAAGAAAGATGCAAAACTTTTCATCCTTATTGACTTGTGGACCCCGTAAATTTACAGGAGAGGCTTGTACTGGGTGTGTAGCAAACTTTAACTTGACACTTACTTTTCACACTTACTGATATATTACACATTGTTTTTCAACACTTTGTTCAAGAACCCAGCTAATGCTATCTTCGAGTCTAAACAGGAGATTAAGGAAATCCATACAATTGCACAGGTTGACTGTTTCAAAATTTTATAATGATTTCTTTGAGCAGGCTTGCTGAATTTTTCAGTCTGCAGTTTTCAGCTCAAAAAATTTCTGCAAAATCAAGGTTATTGATTGGAATCAGTGTAGCTTATGATCCTGAAATAGAAAGGCTTAATGCTATCCATGGGCTTCTTAAGAACTGAATTAAACTTCAAGAAACTGAGAGTTATAGCTGTGGACACTCATTTTATTTAGCTTTCTAATGAGTTCAATTTTTTTGTGCGTGGGGGTTAGTAAAAGAAAACGTGTTAAATACAGTCTTGCATTGTTCAGTCTTGAAAAATGTGTAGATGAGAATTTGTTGGTTTGTTTTGGGTTTTTTTTGCTCTAATGGATTATAATAACTCCAGATTCTGACAGGAAACCCAGTGGCAGTTCCAGGGGGCTGCAGAGCAGCAGTGATATTGAAGAATTTTCTTGCTGTACTTTCCTGAGCAGCCACCACTTGATGTCTCTGTGCAGTTCGGTGCAGCTCTTCTGCTTTAGTGTGCTGCATGTGCAGATGCTTTTGCAGGAAGTGTGGAAGTGGAGCAGCCGTCAGAGGCCAAAGAGCAGGTCTGTGTGCCTCTGTTATCTGTTTGTTTAGGTTTTTTGGCAGAGAAATGGAAATAGAAAAATTTGATAAGCATCATTTCCAGCTGCATGGTTCTATGAATCTTACAGCTGAAGAGTTCAATAGACAAAAAACTGAGGGAAGCAATTTTAAATTCAATAACTTTTATGGTTTTGTCAGCCAATTCTGACAGTTTCATATGTATATCACAATTGCAGTGTTACTGAGTTATGCTACTGAGCAGTCATTTATCCACCCAGTTTTTCAGATTTTGGTGCTATTTGAGACTTTAAAATGAGTTACCTGATGAAACTATCTAAATAACTTCATTTGCTGCTTGTGTGCATCACAACTTAATTTCTTCGTATGTTTTATTTCTCCCCATTTCATCCAGCCGGTCCTGTCTGGTTAAAAGGGTATGCTGTTCTATTTCTTGTTTGTGCACAGAATCACTTGTTAATTTTGCCAGTTTTGCAACAGTTTAAGACCCCTGAAAGCTGTTGATGCTCACATACCCATCAGTGAGGGTATGATTTATACACTTAAAATTACCAGAATTAAGATGACTTAAGCCTTGAAGTTGCCTACTAATAACAGTAATTATGCTGCAACTTAAGAAAAGAAAACAAAAAGAAAAAAAAGGGCTTAATGTGAGAGAAATCTGGCTCCAGCTGAGTAAGTCTGGACTCACCAAGAGGATTGAGCTGAGCCTGACCCTTTGAACACTGTAGGCAGTGTGTTTTCCTGCTGCTAGGTGAGATCTATGGGCAAGCTGAAATACAGTGAGGCAAAGTAATTTCACAAAAGCTTGGGCTGAAGTTCACAAGGAGATAAAAAGCAAGGAAGCTGTTTCAATACTGCGTATTTTAATATTTCCAGTATACGTGAGCAGTAGCTCTTCACATAAATCTTGCTCGATCTCCTCTGACACAAATACTATTGCAGGAGCTGCATCTCCAATTAAGATATTAAGTTTGGTTGTTTTGAGTAGATGAGGAAACCTGCTTTTGTAATGAAGGTTTCGGGCCATAGGAGTGGCAAGAAAGGAGCATCTTGAGGAAGGTGTGAAGCAAATGATGGATGTTCATGCTGGGGGTGGGAAGGGTTCCTGGCACACCTCTGCCCAGAGGGTGTGTCACCTGCTCTGACAGAAAGCCAGGGCTCATTTTGTGTGTGTTGCAGGGACAGGCTCAGCACATGTTAGAAAACACTGCCTGGTGTTCTTGCTGCCTGGCCTGGCCTCAAGCTAAACAGCACAGGCATTGCTAAGCAGGTTTTGGGGTTTGTTGGTGGGTTTGGTTTTTTGTTGTTGTTGTTCTCCTCCCACCCCCCCCAGTGGAAACACTAATTTGGATTTCTCAACTTAGCTGTTCCTTCCTCGCCTACACTCCCTGATCTTTCAAGAGCTTCATAACAGAAGCTGTTAACCGGTTGGAGGCATCAGAATTTCTCTGAGGGAAGAGAGTTACACTGACACTCTATGTCCAGGCAAGCACTGAGAGAGGGAGAATGTGGCTTAGAGCACAGCTGGGGTGAACACAACACTGGCAAATGTGAGCAAAAGAAATTCCCATTCTGTGTTTCTGTTCAGTTCAGGAAAAGAGAACTTTGCTTACATGCATTATAAATAAAGTAGGTAGGTTTTTTTCTTCCTACTGTCATCTGTTTTGTTGGGACTTGAAGATTGATGAGCTCTTTAGGTTGCATAGACAAAGTACTGGAATGGGACTTGAGACTTCAAATTTTGTTCCTAGATTTGTTCATAGCTTGTCTGTGACTGTCATGAACTTGCTTTAGCTCTTTGAGCCTAATCAACCCTGATGTTCACTTTTCGAAAGAGCTTGAAGGTTGACTAATGAAAGTCAAGTTGTAGATGGCAGGTGTGACTGTTTCTGTTCTGTTCTTTCCCTGTATTTTCTTCCCACTCCTCTGGTCTAAAATCTTCATTAGAAAATAGGGTTTTCTGAGCTGACTAAACATCTTCCATCTCTGCCAAGGAGCTCTTGTGACAGTTTTTTGTTTGTCGGATAATAATGAGTAAGGCTTGCATGGAAAGGTGCTGCTCACATCTAATAAAGATATTGGAACCAGGAAAACTGATTTTCTGCAAAACAACTTGCTTGCATAAAGCTTCTCTGTAAACACCTGCCTCTACCTGCTTGATCTCACAATTACTTTATTTGTATTTTAGTCCTTAATTCACCCACTAAAATCCTGCAATTCATACACATTGATGGAGTTCGTTTAAATTCTATCACTCTGCATTACAATAAATTGTAATATCCATCACTTTCTCGTCCTGCTAGTAATACATAGTCATCCTAGTCATCTCAAAGTAAAACCAGTTGGTATACCTAATCTTAAAGAGATTTACCAAGTTTTTGGCATTGCTGACACGCAGTGAGAGCAGAACTAAAAAAATCAAGAGCTCTAGCTATTAGGAAGGAAAGTGACTGCTGTAAACATTTCTCTTTTTATTTGCCCATTGTTTTTGTTGTTGTTTGTTTCGTTTGGGCCGTTTGGTTGGTTAGTTTTGCCTGTTTTGGTGTTGTAATGCAGTTCTGTTAGGTGAAAGCAATGCAGACCTTACACAAATGCTGTGGTGCTGGATGACCTGATGGTGTGGGAGCTGTGCGCTTTCAGGCCTGGTGCCCTTTCAGTCTCCCTGGTTTGTGAAGTGCTGTGTAATCTTGGCAGTGCTCTGCACTCAGCTGCAGAGGAGCTGAACAGACACAAGAATTTCATAAGTAGACCATAGCACATACCCTTTTCTCACTGAAGTGTCAAGAAGTAATGAGTTGTACAGACAGTTTTACTTCTGGCATTTCCTAATGTTTGAGTATTTGCAGCCTCAGCATCCTTTTTGACAGTTTTCCAGAGCATTATCTGGTAGCCCAGATGCTGCACTTGGAATGTCAGACGTTGTGGATGGAACAGAAAATTTGAGGTAAGACTTGTTTGGATGAATTTGCCAGGGACAGAGGTTTAGAGACAGCCTAGGACTAACTCTTCCTTTCCTGCAGGACAGTATGATTGTTGCAAATATGTACTGTCCTGACTGATTCCTCACCACTGGAAGAAATTTCTGGAATCTAACTCAGATTAATTACTGTGTGAGAAAGGATTTTTTTTTCTACAGGGACGTGTTCTTGCCTTTGTCAACAGTGGTTGAGAGAGGTGCTTTGAATGCTACTGAAGAACTTGGTTGAATGAATAAAATGTGAAAAGAGCTTTCAAAATGTTCCTGATGTCCTTTCTGCCGGCTGGTAACCAACACCAATGGATTATGCAAGTGGAGTTGCAAGGATGAGTTGAGTTTTTTTAGACAGCAAAATTTGAGACAGAATGACAGCCCTTAGGGATATCTCTGCTCTGAGAGGAGCAACAGCCTCAGAGAAAACACAAGGCAAGACAGCAGAGGTGTGGTGGAAATAGCAATTAAGACCAGTAATTGCCTTCTTGTGTTCTTTCTGCAGGGCTATGTATATTTTTGGGCAAGCAGTCAGCACACAGGGACTTCTTTGTCTTCTGCAGCCTTTTGCAGGTGTTCAGATTCACCCTGTCTGATGGAATTAAAGGCACTCTTTTGGGGAGCACTGTGCAGCCCCATTCCCATGAAGTCTGCTGTTCTTCATAAGGCAGCTTGGTACCAATATCCCAAACAATCTATTCCGCTAGCTGCACTCTAGAAATCTTCTAAGAACTGCTCCTGTCTGTAGGGATTTTTTTTTTGTGTTGAGGAGGTCTTTGCATGTGCTGCTTCAGGTGCTGTGAATTAAAAAGTAAAGCAAAGTATTACAGGCTCTGGAATTAATTCTGCTGAGGAGGACTCCTGCTACTGACATAAGGCAGAAACTAATTCATAAAGCCTCATAGGGGACAAGAACTCAGCCCCAAAATGGAGTTTGATGTGAGGTCTGTTACACTTTTTGCCAATAGCACTAGTTATGTTTGATTCTTCACTGTGCTCTTTGCAGTTCATCTGTATTGTTTACAGTGAAAACTCAAATTACAACAGTTCAGTGCTCTTGGTTCCCAAGTCTGCATCTGCACCCACTGTCGTACAAAGCTACTGGCTACTTTTACCTCTGCCCCAAGAACACTACCTGACGAGTGTTCCTGCCCTCATCCAACAGCTGCAGCTTTGTACCTGAGCTCTTGGCATGCATGTAGTCAGTATTTTGAGAGACACATTCCGTCAAACCGATTGCTCAAAGGGATGTTTCTGGCCGAGGTTCCCGCCTTCTCTGATCCAGCCTCTGCTGGATCTTAAAATAATGGTATCTATTAGCATATTGCAGCATAGTGATGTATTAAATAACACTCAAGAATGGAAATACTCCTCATTTTCTTGGATCAGGAAGAGTGGTAGGAAAGAAGGGAGGTGAAAATTCAGAAATCTTCAGCGTGACAAGGAAGAGTTAAGAAGAACAATACAGAGTCATTTCAACAGACAGATTCATAGCAGTTTTATAATACGAGTTTGGAGGTGTGAAATGATGATAAGTGTAATTCTCATATCCTTAGTTTTGTTTTTTCTGAGTGCGCAGTTCCTGAATTTGCAATGGAAGAGTCGTGGATTTCCTCCTGGACCGATCCCATTTCCCATCATTGGAAGCTTCTGGTGGATAAACTTTAGAGCTGATCATGGGAGCCTGAAAAAGGTATGTATTTGTAGATGTGAACTAAAGAGCTATTGAGGCAAAACCTGTAAACAGTGGTGACGGTTGTTGATAGTGGTAACAATCTGATGTGGTAACAATCACAGGGAGAACTCAACCCTGAGAGGAGGTGAATTGTGAAAGTGAAGTGCCTACACAAGTTAAGGTAAAAACTTGCAGACAGTCTAATTCATATGAAAGCTGATATGTGTGCAACTTATATGGACCTGAAGATAGTAATTTTGCCTCAGAAAAGGCTTCTGTTTTTAGGGGAATCTTTGGCCTTGAAAGAAAAAGATGATTCTCAAAGTTCCTATCACAGGCATATATTGAAAATCCTTTAAAACAAGGTGTCTTGAATTCAGAAGATGTGGAAAGCACACCAGGATATCTTCTGCTGTCATGGGACGGAAAGATTGTGTCCCATATGCAGCCAAATCCTTTGGTCTGTTGTTTCTCTGAAGTCCAGTCCGGGACGTGCTCTTTGACATCCTTAGTTTATCTGCAATGATGGTGAAAGGAAAGAATTGATGGGAAGAATTAGATCCATGCCAAGCCTGTTAATACAGTTTTTTTTCAGTTTTCAACATCCTCCACTGAGCCAAAATGTTACAAAATAAGCCAGCGTGTTAATGTATTTTTGAATTGCTGCCTTTCCTTATGTGCTAAGTGCAGCCTGCAGGTCAGAGGGTACCTGGCTGCAGCTGAAGGGAACTTAAAAGACCACAATGCTAAAATTTTCTGACAGGTACGTGTTAATCACTGTGAGAGGACAGAGCTGTACTGTTTCTTCATCTAGAGTCAGGGACTTTGTCCTTGCAGAACACCCATAGCATTTCCTCAGAGCAGTCCCCACCACTACCCAGAGATGGGATCTATGCTTAGATGCCTCAGTTGACAGTATTTCAGTATAAGACAGGAAGAGTTCCTGCCATTGAAACTTGAAATGTGCAGTACTAGAAGGAGAGTTACACCTGGAATTCGTAATTTCAAGAAATTCTGGTTGTTTTCTAAGAGGGTGAAATATGGAGTTGAAAAATGTAACCAAGAATGGGCAGGTGAAATTTCACAGGAAACCTTGTACAGACCCATAAACACTCAAGGGCATTTACCCTACGGTTGGTATCTCAAAGGTAACCCAGGCCAAGTTTTAGGAAGGGACCATTTACTCTTTCATCATTGACATTTCTGTGAGTAATGTGTTCCCAGAGAGAGCCCAGACCCTTCCTGTGGAAAGTACCCCCACCACAAAACACAGCCACTGTCCCTCTCTACCTCCGGAACCCCAGAGTAACGATGTGCTGGAAGAGAGCAGCCCATCGTGTGTACGTGTTCATCGGTGTTTCTCCAATGGGTATTTTTTTGGTATTGATCTTACCTGCAGCTGGCAAAAACCTATGGCAACATCTGCACCCTGTGGTTGGGTCACAGACCTGTGGTGGTGCTCTATGGGTTCCAAGCTGTGAAGAACGGTCTCACCACCAACTCGGAGGATGTTTCGGGGCGATTACAGACCTACATTTTCAATGCAATGGCAGATGGAAAGGGTGAGATGTTAATGTCTGTAGAAGGACTTCATCCTTGACTTTCTTTGCTTCCTCTCATGTTTTACTTACTGAAAAACGCTTAGTTCCCAACTGACTTTTTCTGTGTGTTCAAGGTGAATCATATAATTCTGTAGCGTCACCCTAAGTGGTCCCCAAATCCCACATGTATTTCAGAATCTTATCAGAGAAGCATGGTCTTGTTTGTCCATTCTTAGTGTTGTCTGCATGTCCTGATTTGAAATAATCCGGAGCTTGCAGCCTCCTCTGCAAGCTGAGGCTAAAGTAAATCCTTATGCTCCAGTTGCTGGTTTGCAGCAAATGCTGCTGTAAGGAAAGCATATACAGAACTTTGGACAAGATCTGGTCTTGTTCCGAAGTACAAAGTCACAGGAAAGTCACTGGAGCTTTAAATTTATTAGCCAGAGTGTGGATGCAACATATTTGTGTTCAGAGCTTTGTATTGTGCTATCACAGACACTGCTGAATCACAGTGGATGGAGAATAAAGACAGTGCTGTGTTTAAAGCAGAAATAATTGAACTTTTTTCCATCAGCCTCTTACCCAGAGAAGGTACAGCAGATGCCTCTATCCTCAGGATTTGTTTCACATTGAACTACAGTCTGGAAAGCTTTAATTTGTAATACTAGCTAATATAAGTAGAGAAAAACCACTTCAAGGTATACAGATGATTAAGTCTGGAGCGATTTCAGTCCATTTGGAAGGACTGATATTGCCACTTTGTATCTGGGTGCTGTGGAGAAAAGTAGCCAGGCTGTGACAAGTGCCCAAAACCCTGCGATTTATAGCAGAGACGGCTTTAACAAACAGCTGCAGCTCAGCTGCAAGTTTGTGACTCTGCAACGCGAATGCCATCTGCCTGTCCTTGGTTCCCAGGACAGCAGAAGGAATAGAGGGGAGTTATCCTAGTCTGTAGTGAAGCAGCTGTTTTGGGGAGCAAGCTGGCTTCTCCAGGGGAAGTGCAGGCTAGACTGGTGGAGGGAACTTCCCCACCAAGCAGATTAAATGGTTCGTGCTGGATGGTCTCTGCTAGAACACGGACTCACAGCACAGCAGCCTGGGATTCCTTTCTGTCCCACAGGAACTCTGGTCCTAAGAAGCTGTTTGCAGATTGGCTAAAGCCTGTTTTTCCTTCTCTTGTTTTGGCTGTGTGGTTCTTGCTCTGGCTTCATCGTCTTTCCAGGAGGGACCTTTCCAGGACAAGAACTCAATATCTGAGTAAAGAGCCTGGTAGAACAGGATCCCCCAAAGGCTAGAGACAGATGCTTCAGAAAGAATAGGACTAGGTTTGGAAGGCAGGTGTGTGAGTCCAGAGATCCAAGTGGGTTTTTTGCAGGGGTGGGAATATCTTAACCAAGCTGTTTTCTCTGCCTCTAACAACATTCAATTCAAAGAACACTGCCATGATGTGTCTCTCCACTTAGAGTGGAGCATGATGAGAAGATGCCTCTTACTGTGTTTATCAGTTGCAATTGCATGAACATTAATATGACATAAAATTCATTCTTGATGGCTAAAGGTATCTTGGTCTCAAATGGTCTCATCTGGAAACAACAGAGACATTTTGGAATTGGAACTCTCCGAAAACTGGGAATGGGGAATAAAGGAATGGAGCGTGGGATACAAACTGAGGCCCATTACCTGGTCGAGTTCTTCAGAGACAAAGCAGGTATGGCATTGACACAGTGCTCGGAGGCTGACACAATATAGAGTCTGCTCGACTCTAAGGGTAAAGACTACTTTTGTTACAGAGTAGAATGGATTTGGAGCACACCTTAGATTTGCAGTGCAAGCGAAACTGTACACTTGGACCTCAGCAATTTGTATTTTGGGATCAATACCAAGATTGAGATTAAAACAAAAAAAAAAAGAAAAAGAGAAAAGAAAGCAAAATGGAAAGCAAACAAAAACATAAGGCCAGGAGTTAGATTTCAGGCCTTCTTGTCCTCATTTTTGAGTGAGGTTTACCTTTTGTTACATTTCCCAGTCAATTTTGCGTGTTTCTGAATAACAGTATAAATATCATAGAGGGCATCTATTATAAAATGTCATCGTAATCTTGTTTTCCCAAATAGAAAAGGAGGTGAAGGAAGTGCTTTGGAGATTAATGTTTTTCTCTGTCTGCAGGAGAAGCTGTTGACCCTTCCTTCCCCATTGTCCACGCTGTCTCTAATGTGATTTGTGCTGTGGTTTTTGGACATCGTTTCTCCCTGGAGGATAAAACCTTCCACCAGCTGATCGAAGCCTTCAATTGTATAGTTGCTTTTGGGAACAGCCATTTTTATTATGTGAGAATATTACTTATTTAATATGCAACATATTTGATTATTGAGCACATTATTTGTTGTAATATAATTATATCAGTATGTGTATTATTACAGTTATTGCATTACTGAATACTGATAAATATTCTGACTGTGAATATGAACTGGATCTGCAGTGCTTTGGGTTTGACATAATTCAATTATGAATATTGTATTAATAATCTTTATTGGAATGTCTTAGCACAGGTAATATGCTGGGGATACTGACCTTTTCTGTACTGGAAGCACCAGTATTGTTCAGGAGAAAAGATGATACTGAGTGTGAGAACGAAAGAGAATGATTTTTTTTTCTGTGTGCTAAGGTAATAGGTGTAAATGTCTATTAACATTAAATTTATTATTATTAATACATGTTACGTCTATCTGCAAAAGCCGATTATTTTGTTGGTGAATTAACAGGGCGAATATAAATGGAGTTTTGCAGTGAGGATGGGAAAAAAATCCAGGGTGGAAACTGTGCTGTCTTTAATTTGTGGTTTTGATGTGTGTTTCTGTACTCCACATGTAATCAACATTTCTTTTTGATGCCACAGGATATTTCCCACAGAAATTAATTCAGCAATTTAGCACTAAAAATGTCCATGCTATATCTCCATCACAAGGCTTCTTTACAGTGTCTCTTACTGCCTCTGTGCTGAAATCTTGCTCCCCAGATGTGTGAAATGTTCCCATGGGCTGCAGAGCACCTCCCAGGACCTCTACATAAAGCAAGATTTTCCCGGGATTTTGTTCGTTCCTTTGTAAGGCAGGAAATCCAAAGTCACAGGGAAAAAGGCAGAATAGATGAACCAGAAGATTTCATTGACTTTTACCTGAAGCAGCTAGAGAAAGTGAGTGATTAATGTTGTACATGATACAGATCCAACCTTAAAGGGTTCCCTGCCCCTTCCCTGCGGTTTTCTGTCCACAACAACATTACTGCAGAGCTCTGCAAGTACAGCTAAAAAACTCTGCTGTCAAACTCAAAATATGAACTTTGAATAATTAGTTCAATAACTTGTTCTAGAAGTACACATTATTTATGTTGGTTTGTTATCATACCGTGGAATCTTTAGTGAGAGCTGGGCAGTAGGGAGGACCTTGAAAATGTGCGGGTATTTTGATGGCTGCCTAATTCTGATCCTCTTTGCTTTGTATTATTTTTGTGCTTAGTTGTGCTGTATGAGTATCATGACAATCTTAAAATGTTGGCAGTCTCTGCTCTGAAAAAAAGCATAGCTCTTTAAAATGGTAACATTATATATTAGATAGATTGCTGAAATCAGCAAATGTACTGAGAGTGGCAAGGGTGGGATAAAACTACCTTGAGATATGTTTTTCTGCTGTGGAAGGTAACAGAAGTCAACATGCCACTTTAGAAGGCAGCATAACAGGACTTAGACACCTGACACATTCAACAGCACCTGTAATTTAACAGTATCAGTGTACTCATTTGAGCAAAGTCTTTGCCTGTATCTGTGTTCTGCTCAAGTACCTGTATTTTCTCTGTCCTCTAGAAATATTGTTTCTTTGAATACAGCGATCACTGTCTGTCTCAGTGCTGTTATACAGCTATACCCCATTCTACCTTTCTCATTGACACTTGTAGACTAAAAATGTCCCCAATTCTACATTTGATGAAGACAACATGGTGCAGACTGTTTTTGACCTTTTCCTGGGTGGCTCAGAGACCACAGCCACCACTCTGCGCTGGGCTCTGCTCTATATGTTGGTTTATCCTGACATCCAAGGTGAGTTGTAGACACAAACGTGGGTATGATTCAAGTAGAACAATTTCCTGTTATACTTTTTTCCTTTTTTTTGGCTAAGATCAAGGTTTTTTTTAAGGTAAAGCTTTTTTTTTTTTCAGATAATTTTTGAGCTTTGCTTTTAATAAGCCAGTGCTGTAAAAAATTTTCGGACAAAGATTTTAAAATAATTTCAGGGATATTCAGCTTCTGATACTATATTGGGTCTTGTTGATTTTTTTCAGACTGTTTCAATACTGTAAGCATGTAATGGAAGATATACATGAAAACACATGAGATGAAATAAGAATTTGGGTTAGGGGAAAATTGATACTTTTCTGGTACTCAGAATGTGTAATAAGGTTGTATTACTTGAGTTCATTAACTGAGACATCAGTTATATTTCTGTAAAATAGATATATTTATTCTAATATATGGGAATGTTAAACAGGGAAGGAAGACAATAATGGGAAGACAAAAAGATGACTCAGAAATTCTGGACAATAGCATAGTTGTGCACTAGTTTCAAAATTTTTGGATGATTTGGTAGAGGGTTTTCAGAGGTGATGAATTACTAAGCCAAATACATGTTCTTGACTCTCAGGTTGAGGGCTAGAAATTCTTTTCATGCTTGTGGTGCTAGAATGCTGGAAGAACAGAGCCCTGTGCACACACATGAATTTCAAATTCTGATAAATTTTAAAGAAAAAACCTCCTTTTAGCGTTCTAGCCTAAGTTTTAAGTATGTAATCTGAGCCCAAACCGTCTGAGACGGTATAAGCTGTGTTAGTTACTGAAGCTTAGATAGAAGACCGAAGAGATTAACACTTGGTGATGGTTTAGTAATATGATCCTGTTTCAGTTTTTAGCATTACGTATGTATCAGCTTGATGTGATGGCTTGCTTGCAACACCCTCATTAGTGTGCTGTGAGTCTGTGTTTGCCTGGAGTAAAATCAACAGCTTAACTGAACTGGTCTCTTAATACGAAGATCTTGTTACATTTACAGTTTTCTCTCCCTTCTTTAAATATAATGCTCCATAAATCTTTTGGGCTTGTGGAAAGAGAGTCTGAACATAGAACTTATCAACTAGGAAACAGAGTGTAGTAAAATCATTACTAGCTGGTTGTATTAAATGCATTTACACTTTAGGATATAGTAAGTATAAATTATTTATATATTGTAGTTTTTTTCTATCACTACTATACTCCACAAAGGAAATGAAAGCTCTGTTTCATGCAAAACAGTGTTCTTATAGCTATAAAGGATATTTTAATTTATTTTTAGACAAAGTCCAGAAAGAGCTGGATGCTGTTCTGGGTCCATCCCATCTCATCTGCTATGAGGATCGGAAGAAGCTGCCATACACAAATGCCGTGATTCATGAGATCCTCCGCTTCAGCAGCATTGTTCTAATCACACTTCCTAGAGAAGCTGTGAAGGATACCACTGTTCTGGGGTATCATGTTCCAAAGGTACAGATATTCTTCTATTCCAGTGTGGTCTTTGGCCATGAATAAAGGTTTACCATTAAACCCTTTCCACTCCAGCTCAGGACAGGAAGATCATTTTACTAGATTTAGGATAAGGTGCTAAAGAACTGCAGACCGCACATTCTGTGGCAGTTGCTAACAGACTGGAAAAAGAGACATGAAGGAATACAGCAGGGAAATCCCTGAACCCAAAATACTGAAGTTTCTTTGCTTATTTATTTTTTGAGAAAAAAACCCCTCGGAACCCTTGAGATTATTTTTTTCCTCCTAGTTATGTAATCTTTCATTTCTGCTGCCTCTCCATGTGCAGAATTATAGCTGGAATCTGTTTGTGTCCTTTTCTTGAGGTGTGAGAGACAGAACTGTGCCAACTGCATCTTCCTTTCAGGGCACTCTAATTATGGCAAATATAGACTCTACTCTCTTTGACCCTGCCTATTGGGAGACCCCTCACCGGTTCAACCCTGGCCATTTCTTGGACAAGGATGGAAATTTTGTGACCCGAGAGGCCTTCTTAGCCTTCTCAGCAGGTGAGTACACTGAGAACTGAGCCCTGATGTGTGCGTTAGATGAAGCTCTGTTATTTTCTTTGTGGAGGAGGCCAAAGGGGATTGTAAACCCAAACTGCAGGAGCACATGGTTTTCCTAGCCCAGAAGAATGTTTGGCTGCAAAAATAAGTTGTTTGGTAATTGTATAAACACCTGATCTTAGATTTCATGAAAATGAAGAGAAAATAAAAGGAGTAAGGTGCCAGAATTCTCAATCACTTGGGGACTTGAGTCCTTACACTGTTGCCCTTGGTCCTCCTCTGCATATGCCAGGTTAGTGTATTACAGTGGCTATTCTGTGGCAGGTTCCTGTGCTGGAGCGGATTTATTTTGTATAAAAAATTCAATGTTCATCAGTGCAGAGAGATGAATGGAAGATCCAGAAGCTGGATCAAATACATCCAGAAGGCTATATCTTTCCTATGAAGTGCCTGGAATCACTCTTTCACCAGTGTGTGAGTTTATAGAAGCTTAAACAAACAAAAGCTCTTGGGGATCATGCCAGGAGGGAATAGCCTGGCTGTCAGAGCTGTCAGCTGAGATGTGAAAATGTCAGGCTCAGGTTTCTGGTCTAAACTGGGCAGAAGAGGAATTGGTTTCTTACATCCAAATTGAATGACCTGACCACCACATTTCAAAGTTTGTCACTGTCTGTCTCTGGGAATTATATCCTGGACAGAGTTAACTGATAAACTGGGAAGAGATTTTTCTTTAACGAGTTGTTTTCACTAAAACCATTATGTAGGAGGAAAATGTTTCATCAGGTGTAGAATGTTCTCTGTCTTCTGATTTTTCACTGTTATTAGGGAAGATAAGCCAGCCTGTACTAAGTGGAAACTGTAAGGGAACCTAAAGGTGCTTTCTTGTTTTTATTTGGAATCAAAAGACTGAAAACCCTTTCATAAAACTGCGGAGTCCTATAGATTAAGAAGCAAGAATGAAACTTCTGAGAAGCATCTCTGGTATCTTTTTCTATTGCCTGGGCAGTTCCTGCAGAGGTAGTTTGCAGACATCTCAATCGTGTGTCCAGTTCAATCTGAGAGGAAATTGTCAAATTCAGCAAAGCTCTTTGTTCCTCTATGAGCAATGCTTCTGTGAAAAGCTGGGAAACAGGCGCTGGTTACAGACCTTGGTGGGGACTGACATCTCTTTCTCTTCACCTTTTGCAGGTCACCGTGTTTGTCTGGGAGAGGTGATGGCCAAGATGGAGCTTTTCATCATCTTCTGCAGCCTGTTGCAGAAATTCAAGTTCACTGTACCGGAAGGAGTTAAGGAAATCAACACAGACATTATCTTTGGGAGCACCATGAAGCCCCATCCATACAAGCTCTGTGCGGTTCTGCGCTAGGTTGCTCAGTATTAGAGATGTAAGAGGCACAGACACAGGTTTGGTAGTGTGCTGCTATTTGTGCAGATTTCTGGTTCTCATTTTTAGCTCAAATTCAGTGCAAATCTATCCTCATTGTGTTACGCGTCTAAGCAGCAGCCCTGAAATATACTCTGGTTTTCCTGAGTCTGGAAAGTGTCTGTACTTTTTTTTTTCTGCTCTGTTACGAATGAAATAAACATAGACAATTATTGCACTGTCTAGTCTTACTAGAAACTCAGCAGAGTCTTACTGGAGGGAGCAGGAACATCAAAGCCAGATTCTGAGGAGTCTTCCCACACATTCTCAAATCCAGAGTGGTGTATGAGAATGCTGTTCCCAGAGGTGGTGGCTCTGGGCATTGCTGGAGCTCCCAGGTATGGTTGCATGGGAACACAGAGTTGTGGAGGGGCATCTCAGCTTGCTCAGAGCAGCTTTGTCTTTTTAGCCAAGAGACATGGGCAGATGATTGCTTGAGACTGGAAGTAACAGAGACACAACAGTGCAACCCTTCATTTGAGTGTGAGGCTTGTGACTCAGACCAAGAGCAAAGCAAACCCCTCCTATTGCCTGCTGCAGAATTGCACAGGGGAAGCCCCACGGCTGGTGAAACACAGTGGGTGGAAACGGATATGGACCAGTGGGCTGGCCAGGAAATCTTTTTTCTTTTTTTGGCATATACTCTTGTGGTGAATTTGAGAGGTATTTCTGTGACAGAGAGGGTGCTCTCACACAGCAGGGTTCATAATGACAGTGATGTATAGCAGATTAGGGTGGCCATGTCTCTTCATTGATGCCTAAAAGCACAGTTCAGGGGGCAGCTTGCAGTCTTTGTAGTCTTGTGCAGCAAAGCTTGGTGCCTGCAAAGGAGGGGCAGGGCAGGAGACATTGATGTGGTGTTCCCCAAAAGCTGTGGGAGAATCAAAGCTCTTTAGAGTTTTCTGTGAGCAGAGGGGCAGCTGCACACAAGCAGCCTTCTGACATCTGAGCTGAGCCTGCTGAGTCCAAGTGCACACTGAGGGAAGGGCTGTGCAAGGTGCAGCTGGCAGGAGCAGTCCTCAAGCAGAGCCAGTGGAGGCCAAGAACCAGAAGCCACTCTCACTGTGAGACTGGCCTTGTTACCCACCCAGTAAGGTTTAAAAACCAAGGTCAGAGTGAGGGTTATTGCTGCTCTACCAGTTTCCTTCCTTGAAGAAAAGACTTTATAATTGTTATTGTAAGCATGCTTCAAGGGCTGGTTGGCATTGCTCTGTTTATCCACCATGTCATGGGCTGAAAGGAAGGGGGAGAAGAGAATGGGCCAGCAGCTTTTCTGGCAAGAGTGAAAGGAGGAGGATTCACTGGTTAGAGGGATATCTTTCTGTTCTTCTGAGCTGTCAGCCAGTTCTAACCCTGCCTCCCCAGGCAAAATCTTATCAGGCTTCTCTCTTCCCAATCCCCCAGCACCATCTTGTATGAGGAGAAAAACAATCTGTATCCCCTTTAACATCTCTCCCAAAGATTTGGCAAAGCTGTTTACCAGCTGCTTTTCTACATGCAAGCAGTTCACATCTAGGCTGAGATGCGCAATCACCAGAATGTGGCTAATCTGTGTGGAAAAGTCAGAGTGAGCCTGGAGAGCCCAGGAAGATGCAGAGCAGCCAGCCAGGACTGTGCAGGGGCCAGATGGGGCTGCAAGTGGGTAGGGCGGGCAAGCATTGGGACTGTGATTCTCCTCCCTGGAACAATTTGGAAAATACTAAATTCAGAGCTGGGAGCAGTTTGAGATACAGAAAATGCAACACCAGTGAAGGAGCTACAAGTCTCAAAAGTGGTCTCCGAAGTGGGTAATTCAGTTTTTCAGGTTGATTCCAGCTGTCAGTTCCATCACTGGCCAGCAAGATGGGTAAATGTTATTTCTCTGCCCTGCTTCTGGAGTAAACCAACTTGCTTCACACCTCACAACTTTTATTTCTCCCTGTGTCAGTTCTGTGAATTTAGTACATGAGCAGCAAGGCCATCTAGGTGACTTTCCAGAGTGCCACACGCTGATGTCTAAGTCAGATGAGCGGAGTCTAAGATAATGCTGTTCCTGTGCAAGTGTCAAATCTGTGTTGTCCGTGTCCAAATGCCACCCTTTGCAGAGCTGGAGTTGCTCAGTTACATGAGAGCACTTGTGAAAGAAGTTCTCAGAGGCAGCTGTATGTCATTTTTGTTTCTGCTGCAGGCAATCCAGGTGGATTAGCCAGAGGCCAGGTGGAGGGAGTGAAGAGATTTTGCTTTCTGCTTTATCAAGGAGACAGCGCAGCCCCACTTCCCTGTGCAGATGAGCAGGGAGTGTGAGGACACTTTGGTGTTACATCATTATTACTATCAAACTCCTGTTACCCAATGATCAGTTGGTGTCTTTTATGTCTCTAGGCACAAAATTAAAAGGCAGAGCCATCCCTCAAACACCTTGCAATATAAACTGTGAGGAAAAATATTAAAAGAATAGCAGACGACATCAGGATCAACAGTATGGGGTGAGTTAAGTAGCAGAGCACGTGGTTGGTGCATGTGATGGCCACTGCTGAGCCTGAACTTTTCAGTAACCCCACTGCCCTTGGATGTGCAGCCAACCCTCAGGAAATTTTATTTATTTCTCATTCTCGCAAGAGGTTTTTTATGAAACCAGGACCGTAGGCAGAGATTTTTGTCACAGCAGAAGTCATGGCACAAGGAGGTGTATAATTAACCTACATTTTGAATCCCTTGAAGAGACAATGATTGACAGATGTGTAGCTGCAGTGTAATGGAATGATGTCATATATGCTTCAAAATAAGAACACTTAGTTCTGTGGGATGCGGAAGTAAAAGTGATAAACAGGGAAAGACGGCGAGTCACAGGAGCTTCAACAGTTTTTTCTCTTTTCAAGGAGGTACCACAAAAGCAAGATAAACTGGATCTCTCCTCTGTCTACACAGCAGTTGTTGAGAGACAACGTAGCTGTGTAAATCAGAAGTAAAATGTTAACAGTGAGTGAGGTGCTGGTATTTTTTGTGGTGTCTCTGCTGTTGATACAGTTTCTGAAATTACAATGGATGCGAAGACAATTTCCTCCTGGACCAACTCCATACCCCTTCTTTGGAAATCTGCTGCAGATGAACTTCAAAATTCATCATGAGCATCTTAAAAAAGTATGTATTTTTCAGCAATTTATTAATAGACTCATAAACTGATTGCAAAGTAAATGTGTTTAACATAGTCTTATTTTGAATGCTAGGAAGGGATTTATTATAAATTTCATAAATGTGGAAATTGGTGGAGATAATTAAAATATCTGTTTCTTGGTGTGAAAATTTGCACTTACTATGAAATACATATTTAAAACCTTATGTGCATATGAACAAAGCCATAGTGATGATAATAGTCCTGTCTTACACACAGGAAAAAGATGCATTTTAAAGTAGAGTCATTAATTCTGTGCAGTCTTTTGGATCTCTGTCGTTGCACTAGCATTTTCTAAGTATCCCGTGAAATAGGTACTGAGGGCATGTGTGTTTCCAGGATAGAAAGGATGATATTTTTATATACTTATTCAATGGATTTTTTGAAAGATCTTAGAATCATTTTTTTTCTGACATGCCATTTGGTCAGATTTTCACAAGAGATTTCAGTCTGCTTAGGAAGACTGAGCTTTTAAGTGGCTAGAACAACTCATAGTATGCTCAAACCCTTTTCTGAGTCCAGTTGTAATGTGCAGCACTTCTAAAGTTTGTATCCTGTTGTTTTATAGTTCTTATACCTATATTATTCAATATTTAACTTTTAAATATATAAGTAATAGCACCTCACTTTCCCTCTTTGTTCTCAACCTTCCCTTTCCCTGGTTCTTCCATGTCCTGCCAGTTCTGTCCTCCTGAGCTGCATTATTCAAGGCAAAATAGTACTATTCCATAACATGAAATAATAGCCAGTGCCTGTCTGCTGTGTTTTCTTCTATTTCTGACATCCCAGACCTGAAGACTAGTATTGCTCATCCCAAGATTTCAAAAGCCATTAATTGGTCCTTACAAAAATGAAATTAAACACAAATGTGCAAACACAAGCACATACAGTTTTGCTCACTGTGCATAAGTGTTCCCTCTTGTTTGCTCTCAGGCAGCAAAATTTCGTGATCCTCTGGTCCTGCATTTCTTGGGATGTCTTGGCAACACACTACTCTTTCCAGCCTATTTTGCTACTTTTTTAGTTCCCAATTCAGCAGACAGGAGGAGGACTGTCCCGCCCGCTTCTAGTGATGCCTGCATGCATGGCAGGTGAAGACAAAGCTGTCAGAGATGAGCTAGAAAGGAGAGGGAGATTCCTGCATTACTCAGCTCCTCGACTGCTTTTGCTACACTTGATACACAAAGGGGAATTTGTAGATCAAATTCATGAGCTGCTGCTGTCTTGTAACAAATGGTGAGGATGGAAGAATTCATCTATAATGAGTTTGAATCATAAGATGTGATTAAAAACAGACTTTGGCAATATTGGCTGACATTTTAGAAATATCACGATCTTTAATAAATGAGACTTTAGATAGAAACCTGACTTCGAACTATATTGTATGTAAGAACATATATGATGCTCTCTTCTCAACGTCAGTCACCCTTAGGGCATCTGCCCAGGGAGATTTGATTCATCTTGTTTGATTTAAAAGCACTGGTTCTCACTCCTGTTATTCTGATTCTACTTTCTTCTACAGATGGCCAAAATTCATGGTAATATCTTCACCTTATGGTTTTCAAACACTCCTGCAGTGGTCCTGCAAGGGTTTCAATCAGTGAAGGAAGGTTTGACTTCCCATGCTGAAGATGTTGCTGGAAGGCCCTTAAGCAGAGTCTTTCACATTCTGACACGTGGAAATGGTAATTATTATTCTCAGAAATTCTTTTAATGTGTTCTATCCCTAGTTTTGAAAATTGATTTAGAGCCTCAAAGTCCTTAATTTACAGCAGGAAAAAATTTTATTATTTCCATGAGTTTTTTGAAACAGTTCTATTCTATATTCTGTCAGAATAATGATGACAGCATAGAGTTAATGTAAGAGCTTCTATACAGGAGATAAATGGCTAAAATACAAAAAGAAAGAAAAGAGGAATGTTGCCATACTGCTGTCAAAAATTTGAAAAAAATTAGAAGAAAAGAGAATCTTCTTGGATGTATCAACTGTATCAATCCATTAATTTATAAGGTATTGACAGCATTAATTCATTATGATCCTAGGTGTTATGTTCTCTAATGGTCATCTCTGGAAGCAGCAAAGACGTTTTGGACTTGCAACAATGAGGAAAATGGGAGTAGGGAAAGAAGATCAGGACAACCGACTGCAAGAGGAGGCTGCTCATTTGGTGGAATACTTACAGAAAACGAATGGTATGTGAGGGTTGGCAGGGCAGTCTGCACTGGGAGACTTTGCTGGAGCATGGGGAACTGGTAGCTTTTGGAACCATTCGAATACAAAAATGGATTCAAAGTGTCTGTGCAGAGCTGAGTCTCAAAAGTCTGTATCATACCACCTGCATGAGATTTTACTTGCAGAAATGTGCAACCCCACAGCATGAACACAGAACTAGAGACTCCTGTCTGGTTATTATACACCAGTATATATATATATGTAAAATATACCAGTATATATATACTGGTCCCTATATCAGTGTTATTACTTGTGAGTCAGTTTTATATTACTTATGGTAACGGCGTCAGGGTAACAGCAAACAGTAACAAAGTCAGTGTCACAATGCCTCTTACTTCTGTGTAGAAAATAAAAAGCATAAAATATGCAAATCTTTGACCAAGGATGCACAGCCCTGTGCTCTGGTCTGGCAAGTGCAGTAGAAAAAGCTCAGCTCGCACAGTTTGTGGTGAGCTCCTCAGTAGGAGAGGGAGTTTGTTCAGGTTGTGCTGCTGAAAAACAGGATGAATGCATGGATAGGCTGAAATATTCTAATGTAAAAAGAATGAGCGAAGAATAGAAGGTGGTTCTCTTCTCAACTCATCTGCATATTTAATGTCTCAGCTGATTGGTTTTGTACCCTGGTTATTGCCAAATGTGAGATCTGCTGATGCCAAGGTTTGACGAAATCTGTATATTTTTATAATTAATACTACTAATTCCATTCTCACCAGCAGTCTGTCCTCTTTTTAACAGACAGTGTTTTTCAGATGTCTGAAGTTACTTTTTTACTAAGGCCTTTTACCAAAAAATTGCAATTTGCCATCCAGTGACCCAGTTAATGTCAGAAATGTTTATGAAATTTTATCAGCTCTCCTGTCAGTGGGAAAAGCAGGAGGAGTAAATGTTAATGGTGAATGCAGTCCCTTGTGTTTACAGGTAAACCTCTGGACCCCACCATGCCTGTTGTTCATACTGTTGCAAATGTGATTTGTTCTACGATTTTTGGACATCGTTTCTCCAGAGATGACGAAAATTTTCACCGCCTGATTGACTCCTTTGACACCACAGCAGCATTTTTGAACAGCATCTCCTTTTTCGTGAGGAAAATCAGTTTTGTTTTTTTGCTTGCTTTCTATAGATAGACAGTGAAAAAGGCAACTGGCTTGTTACTTTTATTACAAAAATGAATACTAGAACACCTGGAATTGCTGGAATGCACATCAGAACCGTGCTTCCAGATGCCTGGTTCAAGACTTGTTTCAATTGCTTATGCTTCATCATAGCACAAAAATTTCCTGTGTCTGGGGGACAGGAATGAAAACACAAAGATCTGTTACATGGTTGGGAGATGTACAAAGGACTTTCTTGTAAAAGTGCTACCTGTACAACTCCAGTGTTTGAAAATATATCTCAAATCAATATTAAAATATAGGTTAAATGACCTGAAAAGCTCTGAAATAGGCTTAACTTCTGTCTGGCAAACTGGCTTTCTTCACTCTATCATATAACATGGTTGTCAACGAATGTCAAGAATAAATGGATTTTTACTGCTTCCTTCACTACTGCCAGCCAACCTCATAGAAACTGGAATAGAGCAACAGTTTTGTGCAAAGGAAACATGGCATGAAATGGCTTAATGGTAGCTTTTCCCCACAGTTTTTGGCAGCAACACCTGTACCACATCTGCACGTCCTTACAAGAATACAGTGACACATTGGAAGTCACCCTCCTTTAGCTGCTGGGTGATATCTGTTTCCGAGGCACCAACTCCTAATTTTGCATCTGGTTCACTGGAGAGAAAAATTCTCTCTTGCTTCTGTATGTGCAGCTGTGACTGCAGCTGCTGAAGCAGCAGAACAGATGGCCTCAGACTGGGGCAGTTTTACTACGAATCATTTACAAAAGGGAACCATAGTACTGTGTATAGTCCTAAAAAGCCTAATTTACCTATGCACGAGGCAGCTGCTTCTGCAGAACTTGCTGGAACTCATCCAGTTCTGTGTCTTGTATGATTTCCACCATCTCTGACTAACTGGAAACTGCTGTAAGCAAGATCCTAGAGGATTTGAGGACTAATTTGATACTTTTGGCAGATAAGCTAAAATAAAATTACTTATTAGTAACTATCCCAGAAGATGCCAGTGAAATGATTCCTATGATACCTTCTAATCAGGGTAGACACAGGTTCAGCTATTTCCAAACTGCTCTCAATAGGTATTTGTATAAGTTGTTTTAAAAACATCTTAATAGTGTGTCCGCAGCCAACAAAAAAGTTCTAGTCCAACATTTCATTCTGCCCCCCTCTCCACAGTGCTTTCACAGGGATGTACAGTCCCTTAATGACAGGCTGTACTTACCTGTTTCCTGGTAAGTGGACAGGTGGTGTTAAGGAAAATTATGCAGTAGGGCAAAGAAGAAATAGAGCCAGGAATCTGAATAGGCTTGTGGGGAGATAAATCTTTGTAACACAGCTGCCACTTAAATAGGTAAGCCCAGAATTTATGGCCTAATGGATAACTCTAGTGGCAGTAGTTCTGTAACTGGAAGGACATGATGCAATCTGTAGAAGGTGGAAAAAGGAAGTGAAATGAAGTAGAAGAGTGGAATGGATGTAAGAAGTGTTTTACTACTTTTCTGCTGATACGTGGCCTTATAAGAGTATAAGGACAAGAATTTGAATATGTTTAGAACAATGAGGAAAGGAACAGGAGGGAATCCACACAGCTCAGTATTTCTGTGTCATTGAGTTGTTTTGCACATCACACAGATGTGATCTATTTGCTTCTTACCTATAAGAGACGAATGTGAGTAAAATCCTCATGCATTCAGTACCCTACTGTAAGAAAATAAATGTGGGTTTGGACAGTTATATTTCCAGTTAACAGATGTGTCAAGGAAGTCAGCCTGGATCTGTTTTTTTTTAGTGACGAAATAGAAATTATATGTGTGTTGGATAACATGAGAACAGGGACATGTTTCACAGGAGATTCTTGGTTCAGCAGAGCAAAGTTCAGCCTAGCAAAGAATTGAGGTACAGAGGAATTTCATTTATTCTTTGTACATCACATTTATATTTATAGAATCTCCAAATATATACATACATATATTAAATATATATATAGTATAAAACTGAGAAGCTGAGAGAAATTTTGATTTTGCTCCAGAGAAAAATAGAATTAAGAAAGGCTTTAATGAATGATGGGATAGGCACTATCCCTTCAATTTAATTCTGAAGATTCAGTCATTAGTCTTTCATTTGCTTTTTCCACTACCTGGAAGCCTGTACTAGGATTCAAATTTAGTTTGCTAATGCCACGTATTTATATGTAATATCATACATCTAAAATATCTCTTTTACAGATATATGAGTTGTCTCCCTGGCTTGCTAGTCATTTTCTGCCATCAGTTAAAAAGATTAAGTCTGGCGTAGATTTTGTGAATGGTCTGTTAGCAAAGGAACTTGAAAGTCACAAAGGAAAAAGAAAACTTGATGAAAATCGAGATTTTATTGATTACTATTTGGATGAGATAGATAAAGTGAGTACCTCTGAAATTCTCTCACACTTCACTAACAACAAGGGATTTTAAGTGTTCCTTTGATTATAATGATGTCTGATATAAATTTAGAAGTGCATGATTTCTTCAGGTGGTTTACTTCTTTTGTATGCCATAACTTTTTTTTCAATTCATACCTGCAGACTAAAGGAGATGCTGAGGCTACTTACAATGAAGTAAACTTGATCCAGACTATTCTTGACCTCTTGGTAGCAGGTACAGAAACTACAGCCACCACTTTACTGTGGGCATTGCTCTATATGGTGATTTACCCTGACATTCAAGGTAAGCACATCCAAAGAGGTCTGCAACTCTAGCAATGATACAAGTTCAAATAGTGGTAGTGCCTGTTCAAAGAAAAGTAGAGGAACTAATTATTAAAGTATGTACCAGGTGAACTGCATTCATTTGTTTCTTCCTGTACTCTTTCTAACATACAGGCAAACCACCCCAGGTTTTGTTTTTAAGAGTTCTACACAGAATGGAGGATGTGATTAATTTAATCAGATGGAGGAGTTTAGTCTCAGATGAGATAAATTGCACCATTGCCCCTCCACAGACAATAATGATTAGACTTTCACTAAGGAGCCTTTGGGCCATCCTTTTAAATCCCTGACTCCTACTCTTTGGTTTTCTCTTGGCCTCTTGCAGCAGAAATAACTTAAATACAGTGTGAGGTTGCTAATATGTGTGATTATTCCATCAAGCTTAAAGCTTCAAGCAGAAATATCTACACATAGACAGAAAAAAACATTGGGGTGAGTAGCTTGAAAATGTGTGCTTTTAATAATGATATTCACAGAAGAAAGATACAGATTGGCAGAGTAAAATGACTGCAAAAGAAGAATCAGAGTGTGTGGGATAGAAAGGATTAGAAGTTACTAAACTCACTTTCAAGACCTCATATTTGAGAGTTTAAGCTGAGTACCAGGCACAGCAGGAGCTTGGCAAGTAGAAAATGGTGGAAGTGTTAAGGAGAAAGGATCTCCCATTTTTGTTACCTTCAAAAGACTTAAAACTTGAGACTGGGTTGCAGGTACTAAATTTTCACATGATCTTTCGTCTTCTCAGGAGATATTAACACATTCTTAAGTTTCTAATTGCAATGATAGAATCTGTAGTATTAATAAAAAAAAAAATCAGAAATTACCATTTCAGCTCCGATTGTAAGTAAAAAAAGAAGTCCTTGGGAAAAATTAATTTGTATAAGTGCTTCCCAAGGCAAGTAATTACAGAATAGCAGTTAGGTCATTTGTACATGACAAGCAAAATCTATGTGTTTCTAAATGAAGAACAATCCCTGATCAATTACCAAAATGTTCCCCTAATACACAATTAATATTTTTTTGACTCCCTGCCTGTAAAAATAAATATTAATAAAAGCCTTTTTCTAAATTACCTTAGAGCAGTAAATGTAACAGGAACCTACATATTCTCATAGAATGACCTCATCTGCTATCATTATTTTAAAAGTATATATGCAACCAATAAACAACCTCAATGTCAAATTTTATTCAGGTCATCTGTACGGGAATTTGAAGGCATTCTCTTTTATAAAGTATTTTTTTCATCTGGTTGGATGTCGTTGTGACTGTAAAAAGCAACAGGAAAAATTATGACTATAGAGTTTATAGATTGTTTGCTGTATATTTAAAGCTGAATATTCCTCCTTAGAGAAAGTCCAGAAGGAGCTGGATGCTGTTGTGGGTCCTTCCCACGTATTTTGCTACGAGGACAGGAAAAAGCTGCCCTACACAAATGCTGTAATTCACGAGATCCAGCGATACAGTAACATAATCTTAATTGCATTGCCCAGAATGAGTGTAAAGGACACGGAGCTGCTGGGATATCGTGTTCCAAAGGTACAAATGTGCCGCATATTTGAATGTGTTTGATCTTTGGTACATTAGATGATTTTACAAAGGCTTTTAAGGTTTTTCCTGACTGGGGACATGAACTCTTGTTCTAGCTGTGCCTCTAAGGTATGACTGTCTCCGTGGATGGACTTTCACAAGGAAAGGTGTGCTTTGTCCTAAATATTAGTAGATTCTATAGTCTTAGTTTTTGTTGAAGCCACTGCTCCTTTTTTTCAGAACACCATAGTTTTAGCAAATATTGACTCTGTTCTGACTGATCCTGGAAAATGGGAGACACCTGATCAGTTCAACCCAGGCCACTTTCTGGATAAAGATGGAAACTTTATAAACAGAGAAGCATTCTTACCATTTGCTATAGGTAAGTGCGCTGAACAGAGATTTATTTACTCCTTGTGAAAACCACTTCAGATCCATTCACTCCCCAAAATAACCGGGAAGGCACCTACAAATGGGCGTATACAAACTGTTTTAAAGATCTCCAAGAAGAGAGAAGTCCAGTTGTATATGGAAAAGATTGGAAGAGAACTAATGACACATAGAAAAGTCTTTCTTGGAAGACAGATCCAGTTTCTTTCTGAGAAGAGATCCAGCCATCAAAGCAGTAGCAGGAAAATGCATGGTGCTGGGAAGACTGCAAATGTTAACTATGCTGCCCTGGTGACAATATCTATAATGTCTTGCTGCCTGCTGTAAATACAGATCAAAACTGTTTGTGTAAATACAAGCAGCCTTTCAGTTATGAATCATTAAATGACAAAGTTAGGAGAAAAAGATAAAATCTGCAGAAAACAAGCAAGCAAGCAAACAAAGCCCCAAGCAGGTTACAAAGGGAGGTGTGATAGAAATCCCTTGATTGCCTTTTCTGTTTCTTCACAGGGCACCGAGTGTGTATGGGGGAGCTGTTGGCAAGGATGGAGCTCTTTATTGTCTTTTCCACCCTGCTACAGGCATTCACATTCACCCTGCCAGAAGGAGTGAAGGAAGTTAACACAGAGTTTGTTTTTGGGAGCACAATGAAGCCACATCCCTACCAGCTCTGTGCCATTCCTCGGTAGGAAATGGCAGATTCAGGGAAGAGTTACTCTGTGAAACTGCTTCTGTATGTGAATTCCTTTTTGCATGTCCTAAGATTTTTGCTTTCCTCTTCATTTGGTTAATCACTACCCTGAAAGATTCTTGACAGACAGTTGTATCCTGAGGATTATGATTATAAAGGGCTCATATTTTGTTCTTTTTTTTTTCTGTTTGGAAAATATTGGTAAACTTCTCCTGATGTGTAACAAATAAAGACATGAAGGGGAGAATTAGAATTGGGACTTATTTATTATCAACTGGAAAGAGGTTTTACAGAGAACGATCCTGAAGCATGGTCTATAAATTGGAAGCCTCATAAATAAAGATTCTTTCTCGTAAGCCACAGTTGCACTTGTGGAGATAGGCTAGGAGGTCGTCCGGTCTGTCTCTGGATATTAGCGGGTGCAGGAGGTAAAAGAAGCTCTTGGAGGAAGCTTTCAAGAGGCAGATATGATCTGAGATAACATTCCCTTAGACTGATATGGTTTGCTGTTGAGCAAGCTTGTTGTATACAACTCTAACATTGTCGCTTGGGAAAACAGTTCAGGGTCCCACCCACCAAACCAGGTAGCATTTCAACCCTTCAGATGAAAACAGAAGAGTGGCTTTATCAGGCAGATGTGGAGAGCTTTTCATATCACAAGCAAAGAGCAAGGACTGGAAGACAAATGACAACAGTGAGCAGGCACAGAGTGTTGATAATTTATCCTTTTTTATGAGCCCACTGGTTGCCAGTGACATGAGAACACCTTCATGCCAGGAAGTCTACTTCTGATGATTGCTCCAGATCCTCCAATAGTTTATTCAGCTTCATTTATTCTTTCATTTTTTTTAATGGATTCTTTATCACAGTTAGATGACTTCACTTAGCACACCATGACCAAGAGCAGATTTGGCAGTACTGAAGAATTCTGGAAGCCCTTTATGAGCCAGGTGCCTTAAGACTTGGCAAAAGTGGATGTTTTTTTGCTGGTTTGCTTACTGGCAGTTAACAAGAGATTTTGTTTTATGGCATTGGGATACATTCTTCTTGTATGAGGTACAAATTGGAAACTGCATGCCAACAGAAGAAGTATTATTTTTATACTCTGATTAGCTGACAGTGCCATCTCCAGGACTGACATCATTATCACAGCTGTATTTGTTTCACGTGCCTCTGCCTACCTTGTGTTTCAAAGCACCCCAGTCTAACAGGCAGGGATGTGCATACAGGATGAAACCTGGATTGGCAGTTTCTCCTCCTGCAGGATTACTTTTATGGGATGATTCTACTCATGTCCAGCATATCCTGGCAGGTAGGTGGTTGGTATGGCCCCTCATGCCGGACCTGCAAACCTCCCCCAGCAGTAGCTCCACACTGATAAGAGAATGATTCATTTTTATCCATCTGGATCCAGGAGGGGAGGCAGCAGTTGCTTGCCTTTAGCAAGTTAAAAATCGCTAATCCTAAAGAATAGCTGGTAGATAGTGCTGAAGAAATGCTGCTGGTGGTTGCGTTTAGTAATTATTAAGAAAATGGAGCCTTGGCTATCTCATAAATACATTCTCCATCAAATAAAGTAAGATGAATCGCATGCCTCAGATCTGAACCAACCCACAGTCATTTTCCTTTTCCAGTGTGCGAGAAGAATATTCCAGGCTGGCTCCAGCTGAACACTAGTTAAAGGTGTGAGACTGTGGCCCTTGGGGGGTGAAGGCACTGGAGCTTAGGTTGCAGTGGACAATAATGACTTCTCCTGACGAAAAATCGTTTCGATGGAAAATCTTCTAATATTTAAAAGAACAGGAAGTGTATTACATTGATTCCAAATTAAAATTTCTGATAAATTGGGGGAATTTGAAGCAGAGTTTGTGAGATTACACTGGAGACAGAGAAGGCAAAACTTATCAAATTTCTTTTTAAAGAGAATTTTATTTTCCCTGTTGAAGGAGAGAGATAAATTAGAAATGTTTGCATCGAAAAACCAGCTTTTTAGTGTACACAAACAAAGCTTATGTGGAAACCTACAAACATCCCTTGGTTAATACGCATTAATCAGTTACATGCATTAGAGGTAATGAAGAGCTGTGGCTGGAGGCTAATTGCCCTGGAGGTCTGTAAATTGTGAGCTGGCAGACTCCAGGCTGTTCTTTCTGGGTAGGGATCTTCCATGTTCCAGAGCCACAAAATCTGGAAATAGTTTCTATCCCAAACTCAGCTCGCAAGAAGTGAGCCAGTGCACAAGTCTTGGCATTTTTCTCAGAAGATTAGTGAAAACACGTTTCTTTTACAAGTTCTTTGCTCTCAAGTGATGGGCAATTTTGGCAGGGAAGCATTTTAATCTGGATCTGTAACACGGGACTGCAATGGTCATTGCTACGCAGTGCCCAGAATCCCTCTCGTGAGGTTTCCCTGGTCTGATTGCAGCATGTGAACTCCCCTGGTGCTGTGTTTGTGGTTCCTGCTGGTGTTGAGGCTTGGCAAGGAGCCTTGGCTGCAGACTCTGTTTTCAAGTTCCCAAGGATCCACACTCATGTCATAACTAGTTCTTGCTGGGGCCGTTCTGGTTGCAGCTCAAGATCCCTACTAAGTTTTCCCCGTATTTTTAACTTTTTTTTAAAATCTGTATGTTTAATACTAGATGTACTTTCTCTATGGATATGCATTATTTATCTCACATACTTTCTGATGATTTCTCAAAACATCCTATAGGGTATCCACCTTATGTCAGGATTGAACGGGGAAGTGCAGAAGCAGCCAAAACCCTCTGTGTTACCTAGTGCTAACAAGTTAGGAAAAAAAGTGAGGTCATCTATTAATCCAGTTGTGTTTTCAATTACATTCAAAAGTGTAACAAATTTTGCTTTTCTATTAAGCATTAGATTGTTGTATATGTATGTTAAGATAAATGTGGGCTTTTTACTTCTATCAGCCTTGCCATTGCTAGATATAACGCGTACATGGAATATATACAAACCAATTTAAAAACTCCAAGATTTAATATCCACTTACATTTGCCTGCTTAATTTGTATGTATTGCTATTGCTTTTCTAAAAGCATTCCTGGTGTATATGTAGGAACACGTACCATTCAAAATTGTTTCAGAAAAACTAGATGGAGAATTTTCGTGTATCTACATCGCATGGAAAACCTTTGCCCTAGTTTTTTAAGACACCGTTCCTACAAATCCTGTGATCCATATTGAGTAGGCATAATCTGGATGAGAAGCAGAAGAAGGGTGTGCATCTATTAATATGCTGAAGCATGAGAATGTGGTAAGTGGAACAAAAAAGGAGTGGCTGATACTAAAGAGGGAAGGTTAGAGGTGGGGAATAGTTATATGAATTCAAGCTCTTAAGAAAAAACTGGTTTAGCAACCAGCCTTAAAAGCTTCAGTAGACAGTTTTGAATAAAGGCAAGCTGGTAAAGGCAGAGACTAAAATGCTGACCATAAGTCAAGCTCTTGTAGCAGTGGCTGTATTTCTTCTAATTACGCAGTTTTTGAAGTTGCAGCGGGTGCGGAGACAGTTTCCTCCTGGACCAATCCCTCTCCCAGTCCTTGGGACGCTGATACAGCTGAACTTTCAGTTTAATCGTGATCTCCTCATGAAGGTACTTATTTTCAGATACTCCTAATTGTCTAAAAGTCCTTGTGATTTCTCCTTTCTCATGTTGTTTGCTATGTGAAAACATCCTCTCCAAAAACTACATTGGTAGTACTGTAACTGTTAACTGGCCACTGGGATATCACACTTGGTTTGGTTCAGAACTGCTGGTTTTGTTGGCAAAATAAGAAAAAGATATTGCAGTGTAAAGTAGTTTGCCAAGCGAAGAAACCTAGTAATAGAATTTCTGAATGTGTGAAGATCATTCTGGTGTTTAAACTTATCCCCTTTTAACACTGATTTTCACTGAAATTCATGTGAAACTTGATATCCTTCTATCACCCCTTGCCACTAAATTTGATGAATTCATGTGAAAATGGATATAATTTAGGATTAAACACCTTTAGGGATGATATAACAGATTAGGAATTAGGGAAAAAATATAATAAAAAATTACTTTCACAGCATGGATTTGTAGCTTTCTGAGCATTGCCATTCTCTAATTTGAGCAGTAAATAGATACTTCCCTGCAGTCTGTGTGTATGAGCTCGTTTGTATTGATAGGATCAAAAAGACGTGGCAGGAAAGAAGTAACTGGTCCAGTCTCTACAGGCTAGTTACTCCTCTCACAGTTACTCCTCTCTGTGTTCTTTTGTGCTACTTTACTTGTACAAATGATAGAAACCCTCTTGAAATAAATTAATAAATAGAAAATACCCTTTATCCCATGAATGATTGTGAACCGAGCCTTTGGCTTTTATAAGTAATAAAAGCTACATAATGTTTCTTGACATAGAACTGTCTCTGAAAAGTGGCAATACACAGGTGTTTCCAACAGTGAATGCTGGAAAAGACATTCCTGCTTTCTCAGTGTTAATTGTAGTCTGGTGAGAAAGATGGAGAACATCACTCCACCTGAGGGCTGGTGCTGTAATCAGTGCAAAAACAGGTTCATCCTCTTCTTGCAGTGTGTGGGATTTCATCTGTGCTTTCCTGGCTTCTCTCCCATGTCTAGCTGGCAAAAATCCATGGCAACATATTCACCTTATGGTTTGGATGGGCCCCAGTGGTTATACTGAATGGATTTCAAGCAGTGAAGGATGGCATGACCACACACCCCGAAGATGTGTCTGGGAGGCTGGTGTCACCTTTCTTCAGAGCAATGGCCAAAGGAAAGGGTGAGAATTTCCTGACATAAATAGTGCACAGAAGTGCTGTCTTGACAAATTGCAGCTCTTTTGTAGCTTGTGAGCACTTTCAGAGGTACCACAGAGGCAGGATTTGTCTGTGAGGAATGACTGCCGGGTGAACTGCAAGGTACAGAGAGGTGAAGTAGCTTTTGGAGAGCAGCAGGAGGAAAATACTAGCAAGAAGAAAAGGATTCATAATACCTTCTATGGAATACTCACCGGGGCAGATTCAGAGGTGACGAGATGAGGCAGTGGTAAGTTGTACCACGGAGAAATGGAGGAAAAGCAGGAAACAACCCAACTCCCTGTCCTGAACAAGCTGCCTCCCACTATGACATTTTCCACCAAGGAATGAGTAGGATCTTCTCCCATTCCCTTCCTTTTGTGAATATCTTCCTGCTGGCACATTTGCACCTAGAAGTTCAGTGTGCTTCTGTTTCAATCTTGCTGTAGGTTTCATACCACCAACCACACTAGAAATTCCCAAAGCCTGCCACAAAGCCTAAATACTGAACTTTCCTGTCCTGCAGACAGGAACTTTTCTCCCTGACTGTGGACAGTCAGAACTCTTTCCCCTTTTCCCTTCATGAGATTCCTCACCTTGATTTAGGTAAGCTTCAGGCATAGCAGTGAGCGTGAGACAAGCATTGCAAAGAGCATCTAGAGAAGCAGCTGAGATATCCTGAGGTATCTGATTGTCTGGGATCAAACTTAATCCTGCAAGTCATCTTATTACCCAGCTGAGTTTGCCCATTTCAGCCCTGCCAACACGATTACAGGTCACAGCTGTTCCTTGGTGCCTTTGTGTTCACAGGCAATGCAACAGTTTAATTACGTTCTGTGGCTTAGTAAATTCTTTAATGTAGTCTTTGTCTACGATTAATATCAGCATGATGAAGAGTTCTTCCTTTAATGGATGCAGGAATTATGTTGGCAACTGGTCACACCTGGAAACAGCAGAGAAGGTTTGCTCTGAGGACTTTACGCAACCTTGGTCTGGGGAAAAGGGGTCTGGAGCATCGAGTCCAAGAGGAAGCCCACTACCTGGTAGACTTCTTTGCAAGCATGAAAGGTATCTCTGCAATAAATATCAACTCATTTTTGTCATTAGTCTGATGTCTTTAGAGTGTGAACTTCTCTGTCCTGTCCTGAAACTGAGGGCAGCTTTTGTTCCGCAAGAGAGTGTGCAGGGTCTTACAATGTCTATGTGGAATGGACTGAAAATGCAAAGCCCACAGTCCTTCTTGTGTTTTCAAGGAGACTATTCTTGCTCAAAACTGTTTCCAAAATTACTAAAATTGAGAAGAAAAACTGGAGCTTATATATTATTTACATTATAGAATACCGTAAGTGGAAAGGGATCTCTGAAGACGGTCTAGTCTAACCCCTACTCAAAGAAGGGTCAATCTGAGCAGGTTTCTTAGGGCTGAGTTGTAAATGTCTGCAGCAATGGAGACTTCAATACCTCTCTGGGTAACCAGTTCTACTGTTCGGTGAGCCCTCTAGTAAAAATGTTTCTTGTGTTTACACAGAATTTAATGTATTTACATTTTTTCCTGTTGCCTCTCTTGATACCACTGAGAAAAGTCTGGTTCTGTGTTCTTTATACCCCTCCACCAGATATTTATACATATTTAGATATCTCCCTAAGCCTTCCCTTTCCCAGACTAAAAGTCCATCTCTCTCAGCCTCTCTTATGTCAGATGCTTCAATTCCTTTATTGTCCTTGTGGCTCTTTGCTCAACTTGTTCTAATACGCTGATGTCTCTCATACTGGGGAGTCCAGAACTGGAATCAGCACTTCAGCTAGGTCTTGTCAGTGCTGATCAGAGGGGAGGGATCACCTCCCTTGGCCTGCCAGCAATTCATTTCCTAATGCAGCCCGGGAGGATGTTGTCCTTTGCCTCAAGGGCACATTTTTAGCTCATATATGGTGCCGGTGCATAAAGTTAAGAGACAAAATCAATGCTGATTAATTAAGCCTTGTAATGCCATTTGCACACACTCTGTAAAGCACTGACTAGAATCTTGTCTTCGTTAAAAGATGCTGCCGTGATCAACCCAGTTAGAACCATGTGAGTTGGATTTCCCAACACTGATCATTATGCAAAGATGCAATAAATCACAACATGTTGTGGCTACCATGGTATCAATTAAAAATAATTAGGTTGAGCCCAATCCCATGGTTTAAGAGCTAGGAGAGATGGAGATGTGACCATGCATGCAGGGAAAAAAGCCATGAACAGTAAGTTGCTAATCAGAATTGTGCCTTGGCTGTTGGGCAGTTGCATCAATACATACACAAAGAGAGTTTTTATCGTCACATATTCCAGAGTCACAAAATAGTTTTCCTGGGATTAGGTTTCAAATAACTGCTTTAAAATTAGTTATTATATTGTTAAGACAATCAGTTGAAAGGAGTTTACAACATTTTATCTTACTGGAGGTTGTACATCTCTAGCAAGGCCAGACAAAACACAGTAGCCTTGGATGCCTCTGCCTCCTTGCTGAACAAAGCTGCCTCTCTTCTTGCTCTTCTACCCTCAGGTTCCCTTTGTCCACAGTGTTCTCAGTCATTCCCATGTTTGAGACATGTTTAGATTTTGCCAGAAAGCAAATTTGTATAGAATTTTTTCCCTTATCTCTAAATTTGCTCTCTCATATGATGCAGTATTTTACACACCTGGCATTTCTTTAAGGTGCCACACATTCCTGGGCTTATGGGATTGCAACATGGTTGTGAAGAATCAGTTTGATACCACAGTTTTGAAAGAATATTGCTGCTTCTCTGTGAAATGCAATGCTTTCTTGAAAGTTCTGTGGGTAACCTAGAACATTCTCTGATTTCACTGAAATAGGAGACATTAACAGTGACATTTATTATTATGGTTGCAGGGAAACCTGTGGATCCTTCTTTCCCTCTGATCCATTCTGTCTCAAATGTGATTTGTGCTGTCGTGTTTGGACATCGTTTCTCCAGAGAGGATGAGACCTTTCATGAGCTTATTAAAGCTACAGAATATCTCTTCAAATTAGCGGGAAGTTTTATTCATCACGTAAGTGAATGATCTGTTGTATTTTTCTGAATAAGACAGAGAGTGAGAAATGCAGATTCAAGGGCTGTCTGCCAGGCAAAAGTTTTAGAATGGGTGTGTGATGCTCCATGCAGTTTTACTGGGCAGTGCACTCTCTCAAAGTGTGATGGTGAAGCTCCACATGCCAGCCTCGGGCATTTGTGTTCATTGTCCTGTGTTTGGGTACTGTGGCAGTTTTCCTCTAAATCTTTGCAATGAGGCACACGTCCACAGACTGCTCCTGAGTCGTGTTTCTACTTGGTTTCTCAACCCATGTGCACCACAGGTTCCTGCATTGGACATCATGATTCCTAAATATTAAATGTCAGTTCTGAAAGTGTGATTCACGTTCCAAGTTTAGACACTGTTCTATATACAGTCAGCAGAGAGAGGAATGAGTCAAATACCAAAGTGTTTTGCCTGTGGCTACTTATCTCCATTTCTTCTGTAAGAGAGACTTGAAGACTCCCCAGAGAAATTCCACTCGTTCACTCTGCGTGAGGAGCAGCTCCAGGCACAGGCAGCAGAAGGCAGGAAATGCTAAGACAGCAAACATAACTGCAAGCTTGGCAATCAAACAATTTGAGAGTTAAGGATCCATCTGACACTAGAGACCTGCTTTGCACAGAAGTAATAAAAAATTTCCTGGGAGTTCTGGTTCTGGTTCCACTGCTGAAGTTGTCCCATACATCTTATGAGTAACTCTTTAATACAGAATACATAAGCAATCCCTGGAAAAAAGATTTCTCCTCGCATCCTATGGAGCATTCTTCTCACTGAGTTATGGTTGAGTTCCCTTTTGCTTAGTTTAGCTTTGGTCCTGTAAGTTGGATGTAGTGGTGGCAGGTGAGACCTGCTTTTAGGACAGAGAACATACCTCCTTTTCTTCTCTGTTTCCTATCCTGGCTTTGATTTGATTTATTCCAGTGAATAAGATACTGTTGGGGAAATAAGAACTGGGGTTTCAAACCACTCCAGAGGGATGGTCACCATCTCCCCACCTCCCAGATGCAGAGTACTCAGTATTATGCAAAAAAGTGGGTATTGCTGCATCCACATTTCTTATCTGGATTTCATGCTGTCAGGCACTGTCGCTGTTGTGCCTGGGGCGGTGAGAAACGACACGACCAAAATCTGGAGAAAATGGCTTATTTAATTAATTATAAATTGGTTTTTGTAAGTTGACTCGCCAGCATGGCGGAAGGTTATTGGACCTCTGACCAACCACCCATCAGGGTGATCGGTCAGTCCACTCAACACCCATTTCAAAATATTTCTCTCAGGATATCATAACAATCCTTTGGAAAAACAGCAGGTGTAGAAATAGAGAAATAGTTTACAAAAACCCTTAACAGTATTTTGCATCGTTTCTGTGGGAAACATAAAGTTCTCACAGAATGCAGCAGAAAGCTGAAAATTTCCTCTGCTAAAGCTTTTCAGTGTCCACAAGGCACTGAACAGGGGGACACTGTGATTGGGCTTCCCCAGAAATGGAGGAGTAGTTTTAGCAGGACTGGTACCCAGGAAGGTGGATGGACTCAGTTCCTGTCTTGAACATTGACTGGTAAATTCCACTTACAGTTAGAATGCCAGAGTAGTTGGAGAGGGCACACATTTGGGAGTAGGAATGCCTGTAATCTGGGCAACTTTATGTGATTAGTCAGACCACAGCTGTATCTAAGGCTTCTGAACACATTTTGCAAGTAAAAAAATACCAGAGATGGAACTAACTGAAAAGGATATGAAGTTCTACGTGAATTTACCAAGGGCTGGACCAGTACTTTTTTTTTTTTTTTTGTGATAAGGGAATCATTAATCGATAATTGGATGTTTGACAATAAGAACTGATTTCCCAAGAAGACACAAGTATAGTCTATCTAATTCAACCACACTCCAGTGAACACCTAGTAATGTTCTTTCTGTGGTGTGATTAACAGAGTACAAGAGGAACTCAGCAAAACGAAGGCTGAGAAAGGATAAAAAATTTGCTGATAAATAAACAATGGAATTATATTTTGAGCAGAAAAGAACTATTATGAGAATGTTGTATCTTGCAGATACAAGAATATACAAATTACCCAGGCATAAATGTAGGCTAGAAACCAGAATTAACTTTCTAGCTATCAGAATGGGTAGAAATCAGCTATTTCTTGTGCCAGATTTTCCCAAATGGTAAGACAGAAGGAAAGAAATGATCTGGGTGTGTAAGCTAACCCTTTCTTTCTTTTTAGAGGGGAGTACTCAAAATTGTCAGGTAGCTGTTCCTTAGCTTTTCTGGGTTTCAGATATTTGACATTTCATGGAGGAACCTTGAGAGCTTGATTGGTAGAGGGTACTTTGAGGGTTACCCAGCCTGTAAAGCAGCCACCGGGAACCAGCCCTTTCTTTAGGTTTCTCAGCATGCTGGTGAGGAATTTCCAATTTTTGCTTCTCCCTTCCCAGTATTCTCCACTGGAGGGCAGGAGTTCACCTTTAAAATGCCTGAATGCAGTTCACAGCAATTGAAGACATGAATAACTTCATAGATGAATACCGTTCATTCTAGTTATAACAATTCTAATTTGGCTTGTGATTGAGCTGAAAGCCTGTGGAACTCTGAATCTTACCATCAAAACTAGAAAGTATGTAGTTTACTTTTCGCAGCTTGAAAGCCTAAGAGCAGTCTTTGTCAGGATATTTTACTATGAGGCCCTAATTCCAAGCTAACAAGAATATTACCTCTCTCTGTAGCGGGCCTTCCTAGTGCATTTTCTTGTGATAGAGACTTTGCAGCACCTCTTGTGTGTTACTCCCACAGCTCTACGAAATCTTCCCCTGGCTGATGAGCCGTCTCCCTGGGCCTCATAAGAAGGCGTTGGCTTGTTATGATGTCCTGAGCAACTTTACACGGAGAGAGATCCGAATGCACATGGAGCGTGGGATACCAGAGGAACTGCAGGATTTCATTGACTTCTACCTGGATCACATTGAAAAAGTAAGTTTGTTCTGCCCAGTCATACAGTCATGGGGGAAAAGGTCAACATGGATCATTGAATCGTCACGACCAGTCTGAATCATCACAGTCTCTTACCTTTCTAGACATCATAATGTGAATTCAATAACCAGGACCTTCCTAAATCCTGTCTGATCATTTATATGCCACACCACCTGGCAATCCTTTCATTAAAGGGCAGGTTAATACACTGCATTTTTTTTTCATTTGCACAAGTTGCAAAATGGTTGAAGGTCTTCAGGAAAGAATACTGAATTACTGAATGAACAACAAGAGAACTGGGAAGGCCTTTGGAAGACAGAGTGAGATGTTCTGGATACGATATTTGGCTGGTAAAGGTTTGCCAAGAGAATTTGCAAGAGGGAAGTTGGATTTTGAGAACATTTTGTGGAGAAATAACCTAGGAGTCAGCAGTGTTTCTGGCAAGGCTGGAGAAGAGGAGAGTGCCAGGGTCAGTGAAATTTCAAGCAGACAAAGGAACTGGCACAAATAAAGGCATTTTGGTCAGGCAGGAGTAGCAGAGGTAGGTGGGAATCTGCAGGGCTTTGAAGGGCTGTAGGAGCCATGCACAAGATCTCTCCCTTTTCTAGACCATACCAGGATCCCTTTGGACGAATCTCTTGGGAGCTGGATCCCAGTCCTGATCCCTGGACTAGCAGCTGCCCTTCCCGCCTGTGACTCCTACCTCCACTTAATCACTTTTCCTTTCTCCTCTCCTCCACTGCAGCAGGATATTTTCCTCCTCCTGTTCTGCTTGGTGACAGGAAGAAAAACGAGAAAGGGAAGGAAGAGGCAAGACAAGACTGGTGTTACTTGGGGGTGGCAAGGCAAGGGTGGCTCAGAGAGCCAAAGGCCCTGGGGAAGGGGGCAATGACTGTTGCTCCTGGTGGCAGTGCTGTCCTGCAGGGGCAGCCAGTGTCCCCTTCACCACTGTCATGTGCTGGTAGCAGCAACAGAGGCGGCCACAACTTGTTGGGCTGCAGGCACTCACCTACTTCTCCCTGATAATTCTTTATTGATCAATTCCCACATCAGCTGCTATATTCTTATGTCCAGTGTGGATGTCAGCCTAAGTGGCTTCTAGCTCCTTGGATCCTCTTGTTTTAATTTTTTTTGATACCAGCGTAGTAACACACCTGGCCTTCCAAAGCGTTTGACTGCTTCTTCTTTCATTGCTGTTCTAGGATTTAAGAGACTTGAACATCAATATACCAGAAATTGTTTCAGTGAGCTCTTCTGGGACTCTGCTGGGTGGAAATCATCCAAGTTTGTTTATTAAAAAGATTGAACTGTCTGTAATAGATGAACAGAGGCAATAAAAAAAGATTAGATGATATTACAGCAGGGAGAAACATCACTCCTTCTTTTCAATTGCTCCACTGGCAAGAGAAAGGTTCAACACCTCTGAGCATAGCCTCCCTAAATATAGACAATGAATTCCCCCAAACCATAACCATGTTCTTTTATAATTTCAGTGTATACATACACATCCTCACACTCCTAATTGAAAGCCGTAAAACTCCAGAGTAGCTGCACGTGAGTCGTGCCCTTGTGTAGAAGAAACCTGAATGCCACAGGTTAAGAACTTTACACAGCCCAGTGTTCACTGCCTGGTCACTGTATTGCTTGGTAGAACAACTGAGTGGTGGACTATGACTCGAGACATGAAGAATGACACTCTGGTACACATCTTTAGAGGAAGATACACTTATGAAACATTCTAAATTAACCACTATTTGCACATTAAGCCAACAATACTTTTTTTTTTTTGCAGGGAACGTGTGATGTAGCTTCACGATTAAGAGTGGAATAAACACGGCTTGTCTGTTTGTGAAAAGTTAATTTTTGTGCTGATAGTCACCTGTGGTGTCTAACATTCCTTAGCAGTCTTTCTGTATTGGCCTATAAGGAGAAGACACTGCAGCTTGGAACTAGTTATAAAATTACATTTAATCCTATTCTGTTTTTTCTAACTTTCATGTATAAGCCTCTAACCTTTCATATCATTTGCAGTCCAAAGATGAACCCAAGTCAACATACAATGAAGACAACATGGTTTATTCTATAAATGACCTTTTCTTGGGTGGATCAGAGACATCAAGCACTACTTTGAACTGGGGCCTGCTCTATATGGTGGCAAATCCAGAAATCCAAGGTGAATAGATAAACCCATCACAAATATCTCTCATGCAATAGAAAAAGCAAGTCATAACATTTTCATGGATCAGAGATTATTCCTAGATACTGATACATGCCTAGTGGCATATGTACCTTTTTGTACTTGTAGGTCTGTCCTAGGCAGCATCAGTAGACCCAGGGATTAAATTAAATCTGTGATGTATTTGAGCTCCTTGTCACAGAAATTATTCCAGTCAGGAGAGGAAACAGATGGTTCCTTTGTTACATCTATATGTATTTAAGAAGTTTGGTTTTAAATCTAGTTTTTTAAATAACCACCAATCCCTTTCATAGAGCACTGAATAAAAACCAAAGGAAGAAGGATGTTTAATGATGGACAACAGAAATCTCACTGTTAGGTTGCAGAATATGTGCAAATACCCAGAAAAGAACAGGATTTTAAATGAAGGAAAGAGATGAAAATAAGAAAAAATTGCTGAACTTGTAGCTGTCAGAGAAGAAAATCTGCTTAATCTCATGTTATCACATGTTTCGTTATCACTTACTCTAATTAAGGCTATGAAAGCACTGACTCACCTGTATAATTTTATTTAGCTAAATATGATGCCTTACACATATTTGGGAAAGCAGAGTATGTGCAGAGTGATCCTTCCTGGGGTTCTTGAGTAATACATTACATCAAGGCTCTCAGAAGGAGCCGACACCACTATATCTGTCCTCATTTAATTAATTGGTGGTTTCTTTTTGAACCCATTCATACTTTGCCTGTGTTGACATCCAGTGACAATGTTCCTCTCTGTACCATAAAGAGAAGTTTGGCCTTTTGCCTCATCACTAAATTGAGAATAGAAATGTGTGTTAATATTATGCAGAGAGTGATTACTTCAAACTACCTGGCTTCTCAAGTAGTCATGTGTTTCTGCAAGATAGTTCTTCATAGAAAGAAGTTTACTTAAAAATATTTCTGAATATACATTTTAAATTCTGTGAGGTGCTTAAATCTCTGTTGTCAGTTTAATGAAGGACTGCTGGCAGTCACAGGGCAGGCTTGATGTGAATGGGCACAGACTGATCAATGCAGAACGGACTTCCCTGCATCTTACTGTTGCTTCAAAAGGCCTGGAAAAAGACAGGATCATTTATTAAAAATCTAAGGTATTTTGATTAGGTGTGTATTGCCTCTCTTGAAGTTTATAAATCAAAGGTTTTATTTCTGTTAATGCTCCCAAGACTCCTGTGCAATAAGTAATTTAAAACATGCTGTTCTTGATTAAAAAGCAGATGCCAAGCAGTGGATCCATTTTTTTAACGGTATTTGGACCTTTGTTCTAGTTGGCATGGTTTCACTTAACAGACGCCCTATGCAAGAACCATTTCCTTTTAACAGGAATTAGACTTTTAAGGCTCAGACTCACCCAGCACAAATTTCAAAGAGCTATGAGCCTAATGTTCTAACTGCCTGTAGCTGTTTGAGGCACATAGGCAAAAGAAAACACAAACTGTTATCTCTTGGATTTGTGGTAGTAAGGTAGCACTTAGTTTTAAATTTTTGAGCAACAAATGTCTTTTCTGAACTCACGATCAAATAAGAAGCAGAATTCTCATATGTTTAAGCTGTTGGAACATCCCGCTATATTAATTTTCTTTATAAAAAGTTACTTACATATATATATTAATTATGATGTTGTTCTCATAGTTCTAAAAGGGAAATGTCTTCAAAAATGAAATTATTGAAAATACTCGATATGTTTTTCTGCCTGAAACAGTGAATATTTTCCACAGATAAAGTGCAGAAGGAGCTGGATGCTGTTCTGGGTCCCTCCAAGTTAATCTGCTATGAGGATCGGAGAGAACTGCCGTACACAAACGCTGTGGTTCACGAGATCCAACGCTTCAGCAACATTATCTCAGTTGGCATGCCCAGGGTGTGTGTGAGGAACACAACCTTGCTTGGCTTTCCTCTCAAAAAGGTACAAACACCATTTTTCAGTTGCTACAGACCTTTCCTGCATCAGTAGAGCAAGGTGTGGATTAAAATCTGTTTGTGCCAGGGTATTCTCTTCAATAGAAGGGGGGATTGATGCCTTTAGGTCATTGTCTGAATGTGAACAAGGAACAGAATGAATGTTTTTCTCCTTTCAGGGCACCATAGTTCTTCCAAATATTGCTTCATCTTTGTATGACCCAGAGCAGTGGGAAACACCTCGACAGTTCAACCCTGGTCACTTCTTGGATAAGGATGGAAACTTCGTGGCCCAAGAAGCATTTTTACCATTCTCAATAGGTAAGTGGGCTACAGCACAAACATCAACAGTTTGGATTGGGACTGTAGAATGAAGATGTCTGTTAAAAACCTATTGGTTGTCTATTCTAAAGCTTTTTGTGGAAAACAGTGCTTAAATCAACATGTTTATTTTCAGTAACATATATTCTACTGAACAAATAATAACATAGAAAATCAGAGGTGTCCTGAAAAACATATACATCTAACTTGCTCTATTTTTGGAAGTAAATTCTCTGCTAATGATTGTGGCTATTGATTTCAGGCACACATTGCATACCAGACATATATACGGAAAACATTTTCAAGCAGCCCTCTTGATTCTTTATGCATTCAACACTAGAACATGACATCTCCCAGGAAGAGCAGGTCCTTATTCTTCATTTACTTGATGGAATGAATTCCTTTAAAGTTGTCAGTCAAGTGAAGATGAGGCTTTTGAGGTAATTGGAGGGAGCAGAAAGGGTACACAGTTATCTATAGCTGCAGATAAAATTCTTTGAAGGAAGAATTACATGAAGCTTTGTGCATTTGTGTAATTGATTGCATTAAGTCCTACAGAAATTCTGGACTTGGCAAAAATACCTTTGGACTGTGTGAAGATGAATACAGTTGCTGTTGGGTCACGGTTATTTACTCACTGTCCTTCCCCTCTTCCCTCTGCAGGGCACCGGGTGTGTTTGGGGGAGCACTTAGCGAGGACTGAGCTCTTCATTTTCTTTGCCAACCTGCTGCGGGCCTTCACCTTCCGGCTCCCAGAGGGAGTGACAAAGATCAACACTGAGCCCGTTCTGGGGGGCACACTGCAGCCCCATCCCTACAGGGTTTGTGCCATTCCACGCTAGGCTGGACATGTGCAGTGTGTCACAGACCATCTATGAAACATCCTTCCTATTTTTCTGAAAGTATATCTTGAGACTATATAATGCTTTTTGTCTTGGATTTGAATTCCTAGTCTAAAAGCCACCTTTTGACTACAATACAAAATTTCGTTCAGACTCTGTTACCTGCTCATGAAGGTGATCTTTTTTTGTGGTAAAAGTTCTTTTGATCTGTAAGACACCATCATTCTCAGCCCTAAAGGCATCTTGCAGCTGCTGTCTGGCCTGGCAGATATAAATCTATGACACTGCTGAGCAAATGACAAAATTGACAGCCAGACTTCAAAAATTCTTTCATTATCTCTGATAATGAATTCATTCAGTATCTTGTTTCCAAAAGCAAGTTGGGAAAACATACTTGGAAAATTGTGCTTCTTGGTGTCACTATCATCAATAGCAACATGTCAGTTAACTTTTTGTTGATGGTCACTAATAAAAGATATGAAGGAAAAATTAACAACTTTATTTATAGATGACTCACAGCTCACTGAGAATTTCTAGATTTGATGCAGCTGAATATGTGTAAGGCATCTTTAAACCTGGCAGATAATTACTGAGTCCAGTAGCAAAAATATGCAGGCTGAAACTTGGTGAAGAGTGAAGATACAGAGAGAAGATTTCTTTTAGGGTACATACTTTTAGCATTTTAAAAGTCTGACAAGTCAGTTTTTGGAAAGTCTTTTCTAATAGGGTAACTGTTTACTCCCATGCCTTACTCCTGTTAGGATCAGCACTGGGAGGCTGCTACACCAGGTGGAAGGACTTCCCAAGAGGCAGTTAGGGTGAGGAACTGGCTTTGGTTAGAGATGATGGTAAATTGAAAAATGTTAATGGAAAATGCCGAAGATACTTTTTAAACACCTCAGCAGATCAGCTTTCTGAAGCCACAAAGGCTTGCCATAGACACATAAACTAATCAAATGCAATTAAAGAGTCTATAATTTGCAGAAAAGGAAAAAATTGGTTCCTATGTTAAGTATTTATATTGTCTGGAAAAGTCTTGTAAAGTGTGAGCTTGTCCTTCATTAATGTTCCTGTTTCTGTGAGAGAGGACAGGACAGCTGAACAGATGATCATCTTCTAAATCAGTTATCACTCGATGTCATCCACTGTGTGATTGAGATTAGTTCCGGCAGTTCACCATGAATCACAAATTTAGACCTGTCTCATTATTTCTAATTCAATAGCTGATGAAACACAGCATCAAAATAGTTACCACTTGATATTTAGCTGTTATTAAATTAAATGGCAGGATAGCACTAGTGAAATATGGAAGATCACATCCTGACATTTTATGTGACAGAAAACTGTACCCTGGTAAAAACTGATGTCAAAGTCTGTGTGGATTTGCATGTGTGCATGGGAAGATAAGGCAAAGCCGAAACCACTGTGATTCGGGGATGTTGGAGCTGTCATTGCTGCTTAGAAATGAAGCTGGAAACATCAGTAGCACTACAAGCATTAACATCACTGCTTTGTGATGCTGTCCCTCCTGATGGCCATGTGCTTCCCCAGATATCCTTCCAAAAGGGAAGCTCATAAATGAATCTTGGATGAAATCAGGGCCAGGACAGCCCATACGCATCCAGAGCAGGTCGAATTGCTTGAATCCATGGGAATGGCACAACCCAAAACAAGGGACATAAACACCACTTGTACAGGTGTGCAAGAGGAGACACACAGGGTGCTTCAGAGGGAAACCGCACGTTGTATTTGGGCAGGTTATTGGTGCCTGTGACAGGAGCTGCTCCTGGGTAGTTTCTATTGCATTGTGCAGAAATATCCAGGGGACGAGAGCCCAGCACGTGAGCCATGGCAGCAGCAGGATGTCAGAGGGAAGCTTGCAGCACCAAGATGGGAGAGCTGTGCTTTTCAGAGCCTTTGTGTTTCTGTTCCTGCCCGACCTATTTTAAAAGTGAGTCACTTTAGCTCATCCGCTAATAAAGCCTGGTCTTTTTGAGCTTTTAAAAGCCTTTTTAAAGCCTGGCTGATGTTGCCACAGAAGGCCAATGAAGCTGAGAGCAGATCTGAGAGAAGCCCAGCTCCCACTCATAAAGTATGTGCCAACCCTCTCAGCTTTGGCTGTGTGGTGTCACCTCCAATCAGGCTGCTGAGCTTTAAGGGGTGTCTTGGAGACACCGCCTCACACACACATCCTTCATTCCTCTCTCTTATATTCTTCATTTCTTCTATGTTATTTCTCATGTCTTCCTCAGGCTCCATTTTTGTAGTGGTGTTTGCACCTGCTCAAGCATACAGGGCAAAGTCTGGCTATAAAGGAAAATACAGAAAATGTAGAGAGCCACATCTGAAGATTTTGGGTTCACGTAACTATTGGAAAGGCTCAGAGCCTTATGAATATATGATGCTCATCTGACACCCTTTTCACTGAAAGTTTATATGCAAAGCAAATGTAAGTAGTAAAGAAAATTCTGTATTTCAAGTAGTGTAACGAGGAAAAAGGAAACTGGTGGTTTCTCAAAACTGCAATATATTAGGAAGGCTCTCTGGCAGATGGGAAACTTAATGGCTTTTTTGGCTTTTATTGTCAGTGAAAATGGCCAATGCATTCAACATCACTGGTGTTCAGGAAAGATTTCTGTCTAGGTTAGGAAGGAGAACTTAGAAAATAACTAGATAAACCTGATGTTTTCAAATTGGCTGAGCTGATTCATCCCAGGGCACTTAGGGGAACAGCATCAACCTCACAACTATTAGCAATTATCTACAAAAATTCCTCTGTGGAGGATGAGAAAAGGTAGAACATTTCCTTGTCTTCCAAAGGTAAGAGAAGTTGCAGTGTTATAAATCAGTCAGCCTGATTGCACTTCTCAGAATATCCTGCAAATAATCAAATTGTAAGCACTGGGAGAACAGAGTCAGTGCTCACCAAATAATGTCAAAGTTCTGTTTGATGACATTGCTACAGGTCTGTTTTCAGAAGAGAAGCTGTTAATGTAATTTAGTGCTCTTTAATGTAGCTTTGACACTACCTCACGAACTCTGTGGAAATCTGAAGCTTGATAAAACGTCATGGAAAAGTCAGGAAATGTGTATGAATAGTAGCATGTCAAACTGGAAAGATACACTGAGTAGGATTCTGTCCTGCATCTGGTGCTATTCAATACTTAATCGAGGACCTTGATAGTAAAAGCACCAGACCTGGGTAAGGCCTAATTTCTTGATGCCACGAGATCCAAACTGATGTCTGCAGCAAGATAAGAAAGAGGTATTCCCAAACTTGTCTAAATTAAAAGAAACTTAAATGCAGGACCATTTTATTTGGATTTATTACCTTTGTGAAAGTGTGAAGGTGCCATAACATGGATACTTCTCCTTTAGCAGTTTTAATGTCACATAGTTGAAGAGGTGAGAGAGACCCTATTCCAGCATCTCTCATTACTCCCTCTTTCCTTTCTTCCTGGAGTCACAGCTTTCTCTGGGAAATTTCTCTGGGATTTTTTTTTTTTTGATCATTATGGTTTCCACAGAGCAGTAAGCTGCAGCAGAAGGACACGTTTTAGTTTTGCAGTGACTCAAAATGCCTCTAAAAGCTATAGAATTCAAACTCAAGTTTGCTGTCCTGAGCTAAAATATTTTCTTTGGATATTCTTGAATAAAAGACTTAGTGGTAAAATCAGGAACTTTTCATTAGGAATTTCTGAGACAGGTTATTTAAATTGTATTAATCAATTGAAATCATTAGACTAAAAAATCCCAGTGAACTGTATTAATTTGAAGTGATATTTCATCTGAGTTTGGGATATCTTTTGCTTAGTGAAAAGCTTATGAACTCCTCCTAATATCTGCAAAGAAATCACAGTCTGTGGTATTTTTAGCCAAACACTCCAAGAACTATTTATTTGCTATCCTGCACTGTGAGATTCTAATGTTAAAGGAATAGCAATTACAAAATTGCAGCCCTTTCCCTGAACAGTTTATGAGATGCAGCCAATGAGACTAGAGATGAGCTAATAATATGAGTATATTCTGTGGTCAGCTGATGATATGATGGTATTCTACAAAGCTGCATTTTAAAAGGAGCATTACAGAGAAAATTAAAAAAAAACCAATTGGAGTGTTTCATATGATATTCTTTCTGAAGTAACTTTTTTGAGTAGTATAAAAGTACTTATTTCAGTGGTGCAGTCACACGAGCATCGGCTCTGCCTTGTAAATTCAGGTTGAACTGACAGCTACAAGCTATGGGTGACTCTGGTTTCTCAGGTAAGACAGGCAACTTCTCTTAGCCTACTTGTGGGTAGTTTTGGGAAGGGACAAATGTCACCACCCACCCCTAATATTGAGGGTATCAGTACTTTCGGCACTTGCGGACAGCAAACAAAATCCTAGAGAAACACAGGCCATTTTGGGACCTGCAGGCAGAGGTACATGGCATTCCAGACTTGCCACTCTAACACTATTGTGGTATCGGCCTGTCCTGGCAGAACTGGGCACAGCTCTGTGGGAGCTCCCTGTTTAGGGGTCTCCCCTGTTTAGGGATCTAGTCCTGACATGTGTGTCGGGTCTGATGCTGCAGCTGAGGGAAGCTGTCTGTCCTTAAGCTGAACACCAAGAGCTGTCAGGAAGCGTGCTGGCTAATTCAGCATGGATCACCCGGGAATTCCACAGCGCAAAATGATCCCGTGTTGATATTTCAGCTGCTCCGAGGCACCAGGCAGAGGGCAGCAGAGGCCGTCAGCTGCTGAGCAGGAGCTGCCTTTAAACACACCCATGTTACCTGGGGAAGCTGGAGTTCATCACACCTTCATTTGCCGACAGCATGGAACTGGTTGAGGATGAGATTCAGATGCTACAAAACAATGTTCTTAATAGATTTCTTGGACCTTTTGGTGGAACAGTGTCTGCGCGGTTTCTTGATTACATGGATATTATTCACCATGACCGTGCTCTTCTGCTCTCTGATCAAGATAAAAGGTTCGTGATTTTCTCTGTACTCGCAGTCTCTCCCAAGTAAGGGAATGCAGTACACCAGGGAAGCTCCCAAATGAATTACTGTGTGCCTTGCACTAACTTTCATTCTCTCTAGGTGAGATAGAGGCATTTGACCAGGCCCAGACGTTGGAAAAACAAAGTAATTAATACAATTCAAAATGTGGGGATCACATCCATGAGGCTCAGAAGCAGAATATTTATTTCATTTTCCCTGCCTCTCTCCTTTCCTTTCTGTTAAGTACTGCCAAGAGAAAAGAGAAAATTTTGAGATAACTAACACAAACAAAAAAACCCATACCAACACCGAACATCCCACCCTCTCCCCGCTCCAAAAAAGCAAAATCAAAACAAACCAAGAAATATTGAACAAAATAATTATGGCTATTCTCCATCAATTTTAGCTTGTTGGTCTTTATCCAGGTTGAGCTTCTGCAGTAGGGGAGTCAAGACTAAAACTGCCTTTTATCTTTATGATGTGTTTGACAGGATGCTTTACACAGAGCTGACCAAAGTGATTCTCCTTGAACAACACCATCCTCTGATCAAAGAAAGCCCTGTAATTCATGAATCTGAGCAGTACAAAATGTCTCTCTACTTTTCTCTAATTACAGAATTATAATTTGTTTAGCTTGGAAAAGACCTCTTAGACCACTGAGTCCAACCATTAGGCCAGCACTGCCAAGTCCACCAGTAAACCATGTGCCAAGTGCCAAATCTACACATCTTTTAAATACCTCCAGGTGTGATGATTCCACCACTTCCCTGGGCAGCCTGTACAACGGTTTGGCAACATTTTGAGTGCAAAAACTTTTCCTAATGTCCAGTTTAAACTATCCCTAGCACAACTTGAGGACATTTGCTCCTTATCAAGTGCTCCTTGCACTTCATACTTGAGAAAAGAGGCCGATCCCCACCTGGCTACAACCTTCTTTCAGGGAGTTGTAGAGAGTGATAAGGTCCCTCCTGTCCCTTCTTTACTCCAGGCTGAATAATCCCAGCTCCCTCAGCTGTTCCTCATCAGACTTGTGCTACAGACACCTCAGCATCTCCATTTCCCTTCTCTGGACACGCTCCAGCACCTCAACACCTTTCTTGACAATTGTACAAGAGTTCTGCAGCCTCTGAGGGCACTTCTTTTATCCTCTGTCCCTGGGTCCAGAACTATGACTCTGTGCTGTCCCGTGTGTGTTTGACATCCCTACTCTCTTCCATAAATCCCTACTCCAGCTGTCACACATAACCAGAGGATGAAGAGAAGTTGACACGGACAATATGTAAAAGTGATGGATCTTTAGGAGGATACAGATTGTTTTCTGCGGTAGAAGATGGCTTTCCTGGTTTATGTGAGAAACTCAGAGGTCTCTCTCAGAAATATTGGTGCAAGGAATAAAATTTCTTGCAGCATAATATCTCCAGGAGGAGTAACAGTTTTGACCTCAGGTGGTATTTCTCAATCCCTTTTATCACAACACTCATGGAATATTTATTGGGGAAAAAGACCTTTCTGGACATTGCAAATGTATTGCACAAGCAATAATATCATAATTGGAGAAATAAACAAAAATTAGGTAATTTTTTTTCATACATTTTCTTGCTTAATTTTGGGGCTGTGTCTAGGTACTGCAGTTATTTCATGTGCAATCAGTTGAGAAACTTGTGTCTGAAGACCTGCATTGTCTTTGCCAGTACCAACTGCTAATCCCTAGATACTCTATAACAAATTAATATGCAGTCACTGCCACCCAATTTGCCCTTTGATCCATAAGTAATTGTCAAATGCTGAAAGCTGCTGAGTGTGCCTGCCATCTTTCTTGAAAGTCACACCAGCACAGTTGCCATAGGTGCTGGAAGTTATTTCCTGGAGGGAGGCGTGGGATGGCAAAGCTGTGAGCAGCATTGTCTAAGTGCTTTCTTCCATAGGAGATTTGGATAAATGTAGAGGGGCATTGGTTACATGTGTCCCTCCCTCCTTCAGAGAAATGGTAGAAAAGCAACAAAGAACCAGCAGAGAGGCAGATGTTGAGAGAGGCCAGATTAACAGGGCCTGTCAGGGCACAGTCCCAGCTTTAAGTTCAATTGTGAAGGGAATTTCTTGCCACACACAGTGTGTAACTCTAAATCCCCCTGTTCCCTTTGTATTAGCACTATTGCAGTGCAAGTCTCCATCCTTCAGCTTTCCTTGGAAGTGAGAAGAAAAAGCTTCCCTGGATAGGGAAGAAAGGCATGAATCAGACTTCTGGCCCCAGCACTTTATGCATGGCTAATTGTCACTTTGCCACTTTAATAAAACAGATGTTCTCTGTTAGCAGCCTAATGCAATTAGTGTAATACTTCAAAGGGCTGCTGCCCCTGCCACTGTGCCGGAGATTGAGGAGTGTGTGATGGAGGGTTATTAACCTTCTGTGCTGCTGCTTGGGTTTTTTTCCTACTTGAGCTATAGAAAATCAAATACAGAAATGTCCCCTAAATCTTTCTCCAAAGTATTTTTAGATGCTTATTTAGGTTGCTAAATCAGCTTCTGAAATCTAAAATGTTACAGAAAACAGCTCTGCCTGAGAAAAAGCCTGTGAGGAATGATGGTGTAATTGAAGACTGAGCTGCCAGTCACAGCTTTGGCCAGAGGATGTTGCCTCCTCTGGGTTATGAGCCATCCTGAACCTCCATAATGGCCATGTGGCTGCTTCTATTTCAGTCTTCCCTTGGTTTCTGCCTCCTGTTGCTTGACTCTTTGCCACACCCTAATTAAAGACTTTGAAGAGTTGAAAATACCTGGTTGCAAAGGGAAATGTGAGGTGGAGAGAGGTAATGGAGTTGGTACAGCTCCATTTATATTAATCTGGGATAATGCATTGCTACAAGTTGAGTGTGGTAATTAGAATACGTTATTGAGTTGTGCTGCTTCTGCCTTTCATGTTTTGCGTTTAAATTCCTACCATGTGAATTTAGGAGTATTAATACTTGCCTGATTAGAAAGTCTGCTCCGTTACACATTTTAATTATAAAAAATCCTGTAGTGCTGTGTAATTTCTTGCCTTCATAGGTAGAAATAAATATCTTTGCCTTGACAGACCTCAAATGTATTTAATGATAAAGCACCCTGAGATACTCGCTGGAGTGGGAACTAAAGAAGGAAAATCATTGCTTATTTTTAGTATTGTATAAAGTACATCGGAGTTCTAGGTCAGTGCTTATATCTTGACGTTTTTTAACTCTGGTTTCATAGAATAGACATTGTAAGCTCTTGGATATTGACATGTTGTTCCTATGAATTGTTTGATGACAATCAAAGACAGGGTGGGGGTCATACTGGTATTTCAGTCTTTATCTATTACCTTGTCACTGTTGTACATTATTGCAACTTCTCAGCCTTTCCTTGTCTCCAAGTCTTCTCCATCATGAAAAGCTGCTTCTCACTTTGCAGCCACTGGTACAAACACCTGCAACCCTTTTAAACTGTGTTTCTCTCCTTATGCTTATAATTGCCAAGTTCATAATCTGCAGCCAACCTGGTGAAGAACATGGCAAGAGAGAAGCACTCATCTGCAGTGTTCCCTGCTGGGGAACTATCCCAAGAAAAATCTTACCATCCTAAGAAAAACCCTAAGTAAATTAAGATCTATCTCAAATATTATTGGCATTTTTTGTGCTGAAAAGATGTAACTGCATTGAGTCAATCCCCAGAGCTGATGCCTTCAGTTGAGAATGACTCTCTCTGCAGTGTGTCTGTTCTGAACAGAAAGGCAGATTGACTAAGTTGTTTCAGACTTCTAGGACCTGACTGGAAGGGGAACACCGTCCTCAGAGTAATCCTCTGTATTTGAGCCTATTTTGAGGTCAGTATCTTTATGCTGGAGGATACCCACTGTTCTGCTGCAGAGTTTGTTTGTCCCGGATGTGTCTGAACACACCTATGATCTCCTGGTCAGCCATGCCAAGGTAAATTTCCTCCAAACGTTCTTTTACTCCTTCACTCCACAAGACTGACAGTGGCACTCCTGAGTCCTTGGCCAGTTTGTAGCTGAGGCAGGTTTGGTGCCAAGACTTCTGCACTTCTCAGTGCGGAGCTCAAGGAGATTGCATCTAACTCTCTGTCTTCCCACTTCCCTTGGGACAAACTGCTTCGTGTTGTGTGGCTTTACATCTGACTGCGCTGCAGCAGATACAATGGTTGCCACCTCTGTCAGTGATCTGGCTTCCTGAGTTTCACTCTTCTCTCAGTCATGAAATTTGCAAGCTTTGTAAACAGGATTTTTAGATTTTCTTAAATGGTTTAAAGTTATCAAAGATCATTGTTAGTAATGTAACTTTGATGCTGTTGCTTTATCGACCAAGTTTGTAGTATTTTCAAATTAAAAACACCCAATTGACTTCTATCTGTTTTATCACACAGATTGTTTTCTCTATTCTGTGAAATTTTAAGACTGTGGAATGACTAAATAATGCTTTATTTGGATATCCTTGGGATGAAAAACATGGGCAGCCAGCTACTGGGCTTTCTTTAACTTTGCCTTGACCAGTTCCTGACCTATGTTCAGTACTAGTTTTCAGTATTTTCTCAGCCATTTGCTCTTTCGTGCTGTGAGGAAACCACTGACAGAGACTGAGATGATTAATTGTTCCAGTTTATAACGTCAGCATTGCAATTTACAGTTTTTTGCCGTATTTTCGCTGGTGCTTCTCTCAGATGTTTCTGAAAAGATGGTATTTGTGGACTTTGAACTTCTATTTTTACCCCACAGGCCTGTACATCCTCCCTTACTCACTAGCAGCACTAACACAGTGCTGTTGCCCTACAAAAATGACCCTAATGTAAAAATATTGATTTCAGCATCTTTTTGCAGAAACAGAAAGCAGTTCTTTAGGTAAGGCTTGAAAATGTATCCTCTAACATCTTTTTACTGTCTTTTCCTGCTGATTTTCTTAACTGTTTGAGAGATTTTTTTTGCATCCTCAAGATTGTTATGCAGAAGTTATGGAGATGATCGCAGGTGCTTTGCATCTTCCAGCATCATGAAAGACTCATCCAGCTATTCCTTACATAGAGGTATCATGCAGTTCCCAGTAATCTACCCAGAGAACATCAAATTACCCTTCTCTTAGGCAAACTCTCTGTGACAAAAGGTCTTGCAGCAATTAGGATCAGGGTGCCAGTCCCATTTCTGTTGTTTTTCTCATTTTTATTTTGGATATAAACATCAATTATACTGTTATTTCTCACTCTTTGTGCCACCTGAATTGCAGACTCAATGCTCCTGGGTTTCAGACTCATTCCACCTTGTGAATCTTGCAAGTTTCTGAAGACAATTGTGGGTGAGGATTTAAAAAGCATAGCTATGTATTGTGCAATTTCCACTTCTAAATATTATTTATTTGAAGCCTCACTCAAGGCAATTGGCTGCTTCTTTGTGCCATGTGTATGAACAGTTCCTGTGCTTCAGAGATCCTAATTCCTATCTGACATTCCCTCTTGCCAAATGTGTTACAGTTTATTCTTTGTATTGAAATATCGATGTCCTAGAGCTGAAATTAAACCTTTGCTTGCTCAAGTGTTTCAGGACCATGCTTGTTTGATTGTCGCATTACCTGCACAGCTTTACTTTTGCAAGCATTGTACTAATCTTCCTGAGATTTATTCACACTGTACTTCTAAGTCCACTAAAAATCATAACTTTGGCTTCCTGATAACTCTCATTAAAACTTGCTAATTTTGCCTCTGCATCCACTTCTTTGGACTGCCCTTTTCTTGGCTTACCATCTTTTAGGAAAGCTGAGTTTTCTGCCAAAAATACAAACCCAACAAATATTGCTGATAGTCTGTCCAGAAGAGGAAGCAGCAGACAGGAACAGGTCCATGTCAACACAAAATCCTGATTTTGTTTCCAATATAGCACATCCAGTGACATCAGGCACTGGTGGAAGTAACTATTCATGCACCCGGTTTCAGACAGTCAGGGAAGTTTAAAAACACTGGAAAAGAAAAGGTAACAGTAACATTTGGCAGGATAAATTGCTAGCTGGCTCATTTGGCTTCATCCTGCTTCTGACACTGGAGATTTGACTCCAGTTAAACCTGACCCATGTTCTGAAAGAAGTGAATTCATTTACTGATATCAAACTACTAATACAATACCAGTATGAAACATCTAAAATCAATCAGTAGAATCTGAACTAAACAGAGAAGAGATGAACATGGTTGCATTTAGTCTATTCATAAAATTTTTGTAATTTGTTCTGGCTTCAGTTGTCTGCACACAGAACTGTCTTTCTTCCTTTTTTTCAAGATTTTTCAAAATTTGAAACTGGTATTTTGGTTTGAAGAAACAAATTGTTCTGATTTTGTGTTTAGCTGATTTCAGCCTCATAATGGGCAATGGTACCTGATTCACACTGTTTTTAGCAAAGCTGTGGAGCCCACCTCAGCCTAATTCCCACCATGTTGCCCATAATATGAACAGATAAGATGATAAAAAATACTTGTCCGTGTTGCTTTCACTGTATAACACAGGCACGTGCGTACCCACAACAGCTCCAAAGCTCGGCCAGCTGAAGGAGATGGATTGCTATCACTGAGTCACATTTCTTTCTTCATGCTGCCAGGTTTGCAAAATATCACATTTATGTTGGCGTTGGAGGGCACAGCAGTTTCTTGTTCAGACTTGCACTCATTTTTAGTGAAGACACTTTCTCTTTGCAATGCAAGATTGAATCCTCTGGTAACTGGCACACAGTGCTTTCCCCCTGTCTGTGCTTCAAACTCAGTGTGAATCCCTTCATAATCAGAGGACAGATTTTTGATGTGTCCTGTAAACTTACTGAGAACTGGTAATAATAGCCAGGATTCTGAAACTGACTAAAAAAGTAGAAAATAAACCAAAGCACATGAAGCTTTCAATTAGGTTACATTAAAAAAAATTACATAAAGAATCAGAATTTCATATTTAATTTATTTTTTAATATAAAAATTGTAACATTGTGATTTTTAAAATTATTTGTGATGTGAGTTTTTTAGCACTGTGTCATTAGTGCTCACTTGGTGAAATGCTTATTTTTTCCATTTACTGGAGAAAAAAAAGTTTGAACACTCACGGCCAATTTTTCAGAAATCACATGTAGCAATCTCATCTTCTAATTGCATCTTTAGTCTGTAACTACACTTGTTTTTGCCTGTAGGAACTGTGTGTACTGGCAGGCAAATTTGAATTTACAACCACATTTAAATAATGTTTGTGACTAAAACACCTGGAAAATCTGACCTATTTTAAATACATACTATATATCCAATCTAACCTATTGTAAATATATACTCTATACTATTGTAACTGTAGTCTATGTAACTACGTAGTCTAACCTATCTGTAACACTCATAATCTGAATTCAGTGATTCTGAGATGAATCACTATGTATGTTTTTAAAGTTCCCAAGGCAGATGAAACTGAGTTTCACTCATCTCATGTCCAGTGGTCAGCAAGGGCTCTCACCTGGTGTCACTCCGATCCAGATCTCCCAATAGACACCAGCAGTTCCCTGACACAAGCTTCAGGAAAAACACCTTAAGTACAAGTGATTCCACGTTTCCATGCTGAGGCTTGCTATAATCAGAGAGATGTGCTTTTGATCAGGGATCAGTTTGATACATCTCAGTACGGCAAATAGATGGGGTGCAAGAAAAGGGCAGGCATTGATGAAGAGGGAGGGACAAAGGGAGGGAAAGGAACTGAGACTTTGTAGAACTCAGTCTGCAGACAAAACTGGTGGAACAAGAAGCAAGATTACTTCTTCCCAGCTCCAGTACCTTCTTTTTGATAGAGACAGCTATAAATCAGCTGATAAATCAGCTCAGAAATGCTAACAATAACTCAAGGTTTTATAGTCCTGATCATTTTTTTGTTGATTGTTGAGTTTTTCAGGCTGCAAAAAGCTTGCAAGCAATTCCCTCCTGGACCAACTCCTCTCCCATTGCTTGGAAACTTGGTGCACTTGAACTTTCAGTTTCATCGGGATCTTCTGATGGAGGTATTTCTTTTAAGATGCTCTTAATTGGTTATTTTTAGCCAGGACTTTAAAAAGTGTGATTAACTGAAGGTTTTAAGTCTGTGAAAGTTACAGACAAGGTGCAGACATATAAAGATCAGTTTGATTCCTACATTTGAGTCACCTTTTTATGAGGAATACGTCACCTTCATGAGAAACTTAATGCCCTTAAGAATCAAGTAAACTTGGGGACAGGGTTTATGACTTGTCATTAAAGTTGGAGAATACCAATAATCTAAAAGATGGTTCTGCACTGCTAAGTGTGACGCTGTGTCCACTATAGTGATAGCTGTATCTGCTATCCCTACGTGATACTTTTTAAAACTCTCACTGGCCTTGCCTAATTTGATCACAAAGTGGGTAATACGGTGCAACTATGCTTGTAGTACCGGAAGGGCATTTGCTCCCCAGCTTCCTACAGCTCCTGAGAACTGTTGGCCACTTGTTTTTAGCGACAGCTGCAGTAATTCCTCTGATGGTTTGCAGGTGACCTCTAGTTCGGGTGGATGCCTGAGACCACACACGGGCCAATGAGTGCAGAGCAGACTTAGGTTGTGATGCTCTACCAGGGAGAGGAAAGCCAGAATCTAAAGAAATATGAGGAGAAGCAAGTGTCTGGTGTGATCAATTGGATGTAAATTTTGTGGCACCGTAGACACTGTCTGCCACCTCTTTTGTATCATTGTGTGTGTGCTGGAGCAGAGTCCATACTTGTACAAAGCTTTTTTCATGCATGATTGGAGTTCCTCTGCCATACACCCATCCCTGCTTGGATACTTCTGCTGTGTCCAATGGTAAGTGCTCAGTACTTACCTCAGTACTGTGAGGAAACCCTGGACTGAAATGCAGCCCACTGGCACTTCATGGCTGTTGACTAATTTCTGTGTCCATGCCCTCTCCTGGAGCACACAGATGGCACAGGTTTTATCAGCTTATTTCATTTTGCAAAGGAAGGACTTGCTGGAGGCACAGAGCTCCAGAGTGGTGCAGAGTGCGGCTGTTCAACTAACAGGGTACAAATAAATGTTGGTGTTGGGTGCGATGCAACGTAAAAGTAAAAAGTTTGCTTTCTTTTGCTGCGGAGTTACTGCAGAATGTGCTTTGAAAAGAAAAACACATCCCCCTGGGGTAAATAAAATTGGCTGCTGAAAGCCTTGTTCTCAGCAAAACAACAGCTTCTTCCTGCTTCTAGCTACAACTATATGCATGGGGACGATGTTTTCAGCACAAAACTGTCCACTGGGCTGGTGAATAACAGGTGCAATGTCTGTTTGAGGTGTATATGTGGGGATCAATCTGTTCTTTTTCTGGCATCTTTTCCACTTACAGCTGGCAAAAACTCATGGTAACATGTACACTCTGTGGTTCGGGTGGGTCCCAGTGGTTATACTAAATGGATTTCAAGCAGTGAAGGATGGCATGACCACACACCCCGAAGATGTGTCTGGGAGGCTGGTGTCACCTTTCTTCAGAGCATTGGCCAAAGGAAAAGGTGAGATTTTCCTGCCATTAATAGTGCACAGGAATGCTGACTTGAAAACGACTATGCCTTGTTAGACTCTGCCCTCCCATTCAGAATGATCTTCCATCAGATACTGTTCAAGTCCTCCACTGGCTCTTGAGAATATCTTACTGTTTGCCATGGTGCCTTTTGTTCTGAGCTTTCCCCAGCCTGGGAAACACTGCAGGTTGTTTCTAGGTGACTTTTTTGCTGTATTCAAGATGTATGTATGTATGTATGTGATCCAGCTCAGAACCCAGCAATCTTGCCCTCATCACAAACTAATCCATTTTGGTACGCATGATTTTGCTGTACATCACATGAATGCAATGCTTGTTTGGTAACCATATACATCATGGTTGCCAAACACTTCCCATCATGAGCAAGAGACCTATAAAACCTTCCTTCAGTATTCGTATTGCTGTACTTGCAGACACTCCCAAACATTTTGTGAATACCCTTTGATTGTGAGAGTGCCTCCAGCACAGGAAAACCCACTTCTTCTTAGAGTATTCCAGCAGTTTGCAGTATTTTTTTCCCCGCCCCTGCATTTGCTAGACCAAAGCAGACACAGATTGTTTCAAGCTGGGTGAAACCTCACCTTCACAGCAGCAATTCAGGGCTCTTCAGGTGATCAGGAGTGCTATCTAACAATTAATGGATTGTTGTCTCTTCCAGGGTAGAAACAGAGCCCAAATGTCACTTATCTTTCACCTTCATCACCTCAACCTACAACCATCACATTAATTGATCTATATCTCCACAAACATACCCTGCCCTGTACTCTACTCTGTGGAAATTCATCCAGTTAATTCCTGTCTTGAGCAGGATCTCTCGAGTATGGCGAAAGCAGATCTCCTAAAAAGGCATCTTAAGGTGTTTCGGGGTTTTTTAAGACATGAAGAAATAGAGCAGTCAGAAAATCCTTAGATTGCTCTATTCAATGATTAACTACATTCAATCAAGAATATATGGTCTAGTTACAGTTTGGGTATGTTTGGCTATGATTTTTGGTTACCAATAATTTCACCAAAAGATATTTGTATCACAGCGTATTTCCTGATTTACTCCATGTATTTTATAATATATATTTAAATTATTGTTCATGTCTATGGCAAATATTAACACGCCAAGGAACACCCTCAGGTATTATACTGGCAAGTGGTCGCTCCTGGAAGCAGCAGAGACGCTTCGGAATAATGACTCTACGCAATTTGGGAATGGGGAAAAAAGGCCTGGAGCATCGAGTGCAAGAGGAGGCCTCTCACCTGGTGGAGTTTTTTGTGAACCTAAAAGGTATCTTACCTGCTAAGAAACCAGGCACTTTTCAGTCTGGATATGGATCCATATCTTCAGTATGCAAACTTACCTACCCCTTCGAGGGTTAGGGTAGGTCCATGGTGGTGTATCCAAAACTTACTGAAGCACAAGAGCAGATAGAGCATAGAATCACAAGTATTTCTTTCTTATATAGCTCTTCATACATCTAGTGAAGCTGGGAACTTCAGAAATTCCACCTCCATGGGCTGATAACTTGTCTGTGATATATTGTACAGTGACATGATGCTGCTGAACTGCACAGCCACACCATTCTCAGGCTGCCTGCCATGGGTAACTGAAGAGTATTGCAGATCTTAGTAATTCCCTTAAATTTCAATGACATTGGGTGCCCTGGATATTTCAGTGTCTGTCTGGCTAAGTAACTATTGGCTAAGTGCTGGCAAGAGAAACAAAGAAAGTAGGAGGTGGGAGGGAACTTCAGTGGATTATCAGGTCATTACTAGAGTCCAAGACAGGATCATTTCAATCCAAATCACTTTTTATGGATATCTGTCTCGTAACTTAAGAAAGAATCATCAGACAGAGATATGATCTGCTCACAGCTGAGACTCTAATAGTTTCATTCTATTTACTTTGCAGTTCCTATCCTTCTATTCTTCTTCTTAAACCATCCCACACACCTTCAGGCTTTCCTTGTAATTAGTTTTTTGCATTTGTGAACATGTCTGTCAGTAACTTCCCTTAGTTCATCTCCAGTGGCACTACTTCCTTCTCACATTCTCACTTGTCTTCCTCCTCACAGCTGAGGACAGCAGATTTGATGTAATACCCTAGAACAGATCTTAGCTGTACAACATTATTGCACAGAAAGGGCTGTGAGATTGTTTTAGAGCTATGAGGAAACAGTTTAACAGTGTCCTTTGTTCTAAGACTGCATTTTATTTTCATTAATTCATATTAGTGCCGCATCTCTGTCCTCATTCACGCCCCAGCTGGATAAAGAGAACATTTAATGTAATCTTTTATAACATCTAGTCCTATCTGTATAAGGATCACATGAAGAAAACACTGAGAGTGAATTCCAGTTACTGTGTTTGCAGGAAGACCTGTGGATCCTTCTTTCCCTCTTTTCCATTCTATTTCAAATGTAATTTGTGCTGTGGTTTTTGGATATCACTTCTCTGATGAGGACAAAACCTTCCATGAACTGATCCGTGCTACAGAGGAAATATTCAGGTTTGCAGGCAGCTTTGTTCATCAGGTAAGTAAATTACATGCTGTTTTGTTTTGGGGTTTTTTTAATGAAATAGGTAGAAAGTGAAAGAGCAGATACAAAAATGGGTCTTCACTAAATACAGAGCAACAGGCAAATGCAGGCTGGGAGCTAAGAAGTGTCCTTGGGGAGGGACTTTATTACTGACTCCTTGGTTTTGAGGCCACTTTTAAGAACTCTCTTGGTGTTTTTGCAAGCTTAGGGGAGTTAAATCTTTTGGTATTTCTGAGACTATGAACAGAAACCTCTGAATTTAATCTGAGACCGGAGTTGATAATACATTTGAATTCTGCAGTGCTGCTCCTCCCATTTCTATTTACTTCTCTCCTCCAAAAATGGGTATCACTGAATTCACTCTTCTGCTTTTTATCACTCTCCAAATCATATGCTGGAAATTTTCTTTTTTTCCCTTCCTCACTAATGAGAAAATATTCATTATGAATCTTTCCCTTTCTTTGTTATAGCTCACCATTCACACACTGCAAAAACAATACATACATTCTCTGACAGTCTCACAATTCAAGTTCTGTCAGAGATTTTTTTGTAGCTCCTTCCCACAAAACACCATAAAGACCAACTTTGCACTTGAAGCATCTTGACGTGCACTTGAAGTATTCCTCATGAATTGGACTTTGTGGTTTAGACCCTTAAAGAGGGACAAGATGTGTGTAATGGGGAATGTGGATGGCATAGCAATTTTAATTGGCATTTGAGTTTTATAGGAAAAGGCAAACTAAAATGCTGATGTAGCAGTAAAGCTATTCAACAAATATGTCATATAAGTCTAACACTATACAATATTTTCATAGTTAAAAATATAAAAGTAGATTAAATTCGTGGATGATTAAAACCAGGAGACCTTATCATACAGAGGAGGTTCAGGATATCCTGCTGCAAGAGCTTGTAAGCACTGTGGATTGGAGTTATGAGAATGGAACAAATTATAATAGTATAAAATGAAATTATGAAACATTCTAAGAATTAATGAGATTAATTAATAGGATTAATTATTCTAAGATCACTTACTATGAGTTTAGAACATTTCAATGCAAAGGTTAAGAGGAAAGGGATTGGTGTAAACTAACATGTAACAGGATAAAAAAGGCAAACAGAATCTTAGAGTATTTCCAGCACTATTTTCTTTTTAGATCCAGTGAAGTGTTACAGTAGGTTCTGAAGTGTAACGACCTGTAAGACATGTTCTAGGGTCTTGGACATATTTTGTTGTGATTCTTAAGGGAAACAAAGTTGGAGAAGTGGTAATGGATTGACTCACAAAATTAAAATTAGAGAGATTTTGCTTGTTAGGTCTGAAAGAACAAGGAGTGGAGATAGAACTGCTCTTTGCTGGGCAGGGTGGAATGGCAGATGCTACACAGACAGAACTATCCAATACAGAGGACAGTATTTTGAGCTGACATGCGTGTGTAAATACACTCAGTAGTCTGAGGATGTAATATTTTTAACCATCAGAACAATTATTGCTCCTTAGCAGTCATGAGGACTCTGACTAGGAAAATTAAATTAGCCCTTATCCTAGAGTGATACCCAGACCATAATTCCTTTTTTGAGCTCCAAAATTCCAGCAGTTACTAGAGGCTGCAGACCTGTTAATCTTAGCAGCCCCATGGTATCCAGAAAAGATGTCCTTACATTTTGAGTGTGTGGGAGCTAGGGTCTCCAACTTTGCAGGAGTGAGGTCATACAGTGATCTTCATTAGTCAAGTAAACTTAGAGGCGTGAGCAGACTGTTGTCAGAACTGCCTCGACTCCTGGAATTGTGCCAAATTACTATTAAAGCTTGCCCACATGACAGCAAAAATCTGCTCAAAGCAATGTTAGTTTGTTTATTCCACTATCAGCATTTCTGGGCAGGACAATTCAGCCTTTTGGTGTGTCTAAAAGCAGCTTTGCCAGTGACGGAGAACTCACAGTACCTCTTGTGTGTCACTCCTGCAGATGTACGAAATCCTGCCCTGGCTGCTGTGTCGCCTCCCCGGGCCTCATAAGAAGGTTTTGGCTTGCTATGATGTCCTGAGTTCTTTTGCAAGGAAGGAGATCAGAAGACATGTAGAGAGAGGGATACCAGCTGAACCACAGGATTTCATTGACTTTTACCTGGCTGAGATTGAGAAAGTAAGTGTTTGTTTTGGCTGATCACACTGTTATGAAGTATAAGGCCAAACAGACCATTAAATCACCCAGTGGGACCCTTCCACCATAGTTTCTTACATTTCATAAGCTTCTTAACATGAATACAATATCTTGGGACTTACTAACCCATGTCTCTCAGAAATGCATCCAGTTTTGTATTTTGGTTACATGAATGAATTACCATGAAGTATGATACGGGGTGAATCCATGAGTTCTCATCTGCTTTCCATAAATATTCATGAGCATACTTCAATCCTCTAATAAATATGAGACAGTTTATTCCCATAGGTTACATAACTTTGGTAGACCACCTCATCTTCTACAGCAAGGCTCATGTTCACAGTGGGATTAAATACACATGCACAAGTCACTGCCCTGAAGTAGCAGGCATGCTTCTTCAGGATCCAGTGTGTGCTCCAACACTGGCTGTCCTTGTGCCACATAACTGCCTGGTTCCTCCCTTGGCAGGGAATCATTATCTCTGTGTTACCTCTAATTTCCCCACTCTTTAGAGCATGGCTGGCTTGGCACCTATATTCAAATTGGACAGCCCAGAAAACAATTTCACGAACAATGCCATGATCAGCATTAATCTTCTTCCCCGCCCAGGCTATTATTTTCCACAGTAGGAAGTGACTCTGAGCCAGGGAGGCTCTGCTGAGACCACTAGGGTTTCTGCTTCAAACTTTCCAGGAGGTAAAAGAAGCAGCTCTTTCCTAGGGTAGATGAAGTTTACGTAGCTTCTACCTCTTGTCATAAGCTTTCAGCCAGTCAGGCTGCTATGTCCTCACAGTGTTGGCTCATGGGCTCTGAAAGGAGCTGATACATAATCTTACGCTTAATATCGGCGTGAGTATGACAAGATTTACTAAAATAAGCATTTTAGAGGCAAAGATGCAGCTTTCTCTGGTGTCAGGGGTGCAATTTATTGCCATCTGTTTGTTTGAAAATGTTTTTGCCTAATGTATTTTCTCTAATTGTATTTTACTTCCTTACTATTCAGAAGGAAATACTTGGGTACCTCTCTCCTATCAGTTCACATTTATCCTGAACTGAGAAAAGAAATTACTCTCAAAATGTTCTGTTAAAATCCTTTAATTCAGATATGTTTTCCTTTGGTATTTGCTAGCACCATTAGATACCAAGGCCAAGGAGTGACATGTTGTAGGGCACTTGCTTATAAGTATACTCTAGGCTAACTGCAAACTTGTGGTGTGCTTTGAAGTTTTTGTGATTAAGTCATCAGGCATAGAATTGTCTTTTTTTAATGAAAGAATAATCCATCTCACGAAAGACAGCAACGTAGACTCACCGTGCCTATTTGGAAAGCTACTAAACTCTTAGTACTCATCAAAAACTGTAATTTTGACTATTCTTTGTGCATATGCCAGCTGTGGAAGTCTCACAGGACTCACACAGAAAGCATACAGGATGGCATAATTTTTATGCTTTAACTTCAACTTTTTATTACCATCTACAGTCTAAAGAGGGGGCCAAGCCCAAGTATGATGAAGAGAATTTGGTATATGTCATAAATGATCTTTTCCTTGGTGGATCAGAGACCTCAAGCACTACATTGTACTGGGGACTGCTCTATATGGTGGTGAATCCAGACATCCAAGGTGAGAGTAGTGGGGTTTTCCTGTTTATTTTTATTTTCCTATATTAAACTCAGGCATTATATAATATTAAATCACAGGGTATAAACCTAACATACTATGCTGGAATAATATATTTTTCTGTTTCTCTAAGAAAAGTGGCCAGTTAAAGTATTTTGTGTATTTTTGTCCTCTGAAGTGGTGAACATTTCTCCACAGAGAAAGTGCAGAAGGAGCTGGATGCTGTTCTGGGTCCTTCCCAGTTAATTTGCTATGAGGATCGGAGAAAACTGCCCTTCACAAATGCTGTGGTTCATGAGATTCAGCGCTTCAGCAACATCGTCTTTGTTGGCGTCCCCAGATTGTGTGTGAGGAACACAACACTGCTCGGATTCCCTGTCAAAAAGGTACAGACACATTTTCAGCTTCTGCTCTTTCTTGGGCAGAGAGACATTTCAGTTTTGTAAGCCGTTTTCCATCTATAAACCACTCTCCATTAAACTCAGGAATGCGGTGCCTGGGGAAGAGTTACTATTTGTGGCTCCAGGGATGAAAGAAGTCTTTTACTTAGCATATAGGTGTTCACACAGCTGATAAGGCCTCTGCCAAGGGAGCCTCAAGCTCCTGCCTATCGTCACAACCAGCTCTGCTTGGCAGAGGATGGACTGAGAGGAGAAACTGGTTTGCCAAAGCACTGATTAAAGACATCCCTGCCCAGCTTGGCACTCGCACAGATGCCAACAAGCAACAGTTTTATCCATCAGGCATAAACTGATGGGTGACAGGCACTAGCAGTTGGAACTGAATCAACAGTTTCTTCTTTGCAGGGCACCATTGTTATACCAAATATAGCATCTGTTCTGTATGACCCTGAGCAGTGGGAGACACCTCGACAGTTCAACCCTGGCCATTTTCTGGATAAAGAAGGAAACTTTATACCTCGAGAAGCTTTCTTACCATTCTCAGCAGGTAAATGCACTGACAGTTTGAACTGACCCGACAGATGAGATGATGAACACAGAAATATGAGATTATGGTATTTCTTCAGATAACATCTTCTATCTCTGCTGTTTGCTGCTTTTAAAGAACATTCCTGGTTTGTTTCTGCCAAGGAAGAGGCTTCTGTTCTTAGGACACTGTGGTGGGAATCCCACTCAAACTCACGAACCTCTTGGGCTGGCTGCATGCTGCAGTCACACACAGGTTTTGTCTGTAGTATTCTTTACATGTAGCTATTTTCCTTAGAAGTAATTTGTCCTGTGTGTACTGGAGTTAACTGCAATCCCTTTTAAAGAAACAAGCTGAAAGAAAAGCAGAAGGCATCCTGATAAAGGATTAAGTTCTTGCTTACAGAACTGAAAATCCAGTTGCAAAAGAAGGAAACAAGATAACAATGCACAGACAGTTAGTAATCATATGTAACAGTAAAGTTCCTGCTGATGGTTTTGTTCTAGTTTGTTGATAGTCACTTAACTGTCCATACAGAAGTGGTTTCTTAATTCAAAAGGCTTTTTCTTTCCTTATATTTGTCTGCTAATCTGAATATATGAATGCAATATTCACCTTTTCTGCTCACAGCATTGGTGCCAAGGAATGGGAACCCTGGGAAATGAACAGTAGGCCTCATGCTTTGCCTATAAAGTGACCAAGCCTCTGTTCAACTGCAAATGCCATTACTCAGTAATTTTGCTCTGCTGATGCCAACTCACTAAAGCATGTGCAAACAGCTGGCAGATTTTTTGTGTATGGTGCTGAAGTTCAACGTCTTCTGTGAAAGCAAAATAATTTTCTGTCAGGTCAAGAAAGAAAATTGAAAATTTCATTTTGTGTCTCCTAACCTAGGACATTGGATGGGATCTTTTCGAGAAGGAATTCACATAGTTTTAGTTCATGAGGCTTTCATGATCCTGTCCTCAAACAGAACAGAGCGAAACAAAACGCACCTCTGCTTACAACAGGAATGAACTAAGTGATTATGAAACTGAAAAATTCCTGGATACTCACTGTCCTTCCCCTCTTCCCTCTGCAGGGCACCGGGTGTGTTTGGGGGAGCACTTAGCGAGGACTGAGCTCTTCATTTTCTTTGCCAACCTGCTGCGGGCCTTCACCTTCCGGCTCCCAGAGGGAGTGACAAAGATCAACACTGAGCCCGTTCTGGGGGGCACACTGCAGCCCCATCCCTACAGGGTTTGTGCCATTCCACGCTAGGCTGCAGCAGTCACAGGCCAGCATGAGACAGCTACCTTTACCTCTGTGAATTTCCTCTCAAGTGTATATACCTCCTTCTGGCTATTGATATTAGTCTATCTCAGAGCTCTTCAGAAAGCGGATGCAAGCCAAGATCCAGACTAACAGTATTTATTTCGGTCTGGTCCTTGTGAAAGTCACGGATATTCTCGCAGGGATCTGGACCATATTCTCCTCTCCGAGAGCAGTTGAAGCTGGATGCTATGATTCCCAGCTGAAGCCATGCTGTGTCCCCTTGTCCTAGCCAAGCAAAATCATCCTCATGCTCAGTCCTGAGCAAACCTCAGGAAAATTCAACAGAGTATCTCAGCAAGAGCTGAGTAGGTGCCATTTCTGTGACTGGCCTGATGACCTCCAGTAATTTGACTGCAGAAAGCACATTTTTACATCTCTGTTTTGGTTTTATTTTCCTGAATTTAGCCACTTTAATTTGTCAACAGGTTGGAAAAAAACCCAAACAACCAAACCAACACCCAAATCCCAGGAAACACATTAGAATGCATGTGCCTCCACTTGTGAATTTGATGTTAAGTATCTGCCATATACTAGGTAAAAGGTCATTCTATAGTTGAAGAAAGAAATTTAAATTTGGTGTTTACTATCAATGTGAATGTGTGACTCTGCAGCCTGATTATAGTTATATTATATAGTCAAGTCATTAGTTAGTTTTTTAAAGTTTGTTTTATTTTTAATGATGTAGAATCACACCCATTATCAGTTCTGCTTGGATGAGGCATTAAATGTGAGATGAGAGTCACTTTGCCTGTGAGTTTCACTGCTAACTCCACGGCAGAGGAATGTAGAGGCTTTGGAAGGCAGCCTCTAAGGGGCTACCTGAACACTCAGGTATTCTCCATTTTCTCTATGCCCTTTCCTTTTTCATTACAACCCATAACACACTTCCTGGTCTCCATTCAATTTCTTTCAGATCTCCCTTGCCCTCTTTCAGTTCCTGCTCCCACCTACTCTTTATCCATATAACCTCTATTTCAGGATTCACCTTGATGTGATGACATCAAGCTTCTCTCTCCTTTTTTTTCTACACAAGTATTAGCAGAGGAATCCACGCTGAGCTGAAAACAGTCACCAGTGTGTTTTCAGGAGCGAGCTTGGAAAATCTCATTTATTTGTTCTTTAAGGCTCCAGATTATGGAAAGAAGAGCACAGTAACTATGGAGGGCACACTAGAGGTGACTTAGTGTAAGAAAAGACATAAATGACAATGTGATGCAGGAATTCTAAAATACCTGTTACAGTGCTGCTCATTGGCACTGATTCAACTCAAGAGGAGACCGTTGGAGCACACAGCTGGAGGTGACAGCCAAGTTCGGCTGTAACTTTGTTAAAGTGAAGTGCTGGAGAATTCTCGTATGCAAATCACTTTTGGAAAGGATTCAAATGCTGGAGTTGAGTAGAGCTGCCTGTAAACTCTACTGTAAACTTAGCATCAAATTTGTATTAGGGACCAAAAGCACTTTTATGTTGGAATATAATGTATTTATAATTAAATCATTGTGGTGCATCTGAACTTCCCGAATTTAAAATGGAGGAGAATGTTACTACAGTGAAGTGAGAACTGACCAGATCCTGGCATGCCTTGTAGCGCTGGCAGTGGTCTGCTCCAGCACAACCCAACACTGGCAGGCTTGCAGGGCTAGAAGTGAAATTAGGGCAGCAAGGGCTTTCACAAAGCAATAGCTGTAATAAATAATCCAGCCTGTTACTCCACACAGCATATCAAAGAATGTTCCAGGACCTACACGCTCCTGCTCAGCCTCCTTTCCAGCTTTATCTGTGCTTCTCCTCCACCCTATCCAGCCACACCTGCTCCTCTCCAATAACCCTGTGTCTTGGTTTAAAAGACAGGTGTTCTCGAAGGAAGGCAGGAACCTTCCAAGCCCCTAAGCTCACTCCCCAGCTAAGCGACTACAGCCAACTACAAACCTTCCCCCTCTCCCTGTCCCAGCCACATCTTTTGTCTCTTAAGTATCGTCATTCATTGTCTCTTAGGCAACAAATGGGAGAAAAATTCCTTGGAAGGAAAAAAAAAAGGAAAAAATATAACCTGCAAGACCTGTCTCTCCCTAATGGGAGCTGGGGGAAGTTGCACAGATGGGATCTCGCTCCCCTTGGCATTGATGAAATGGTAGCACCAACAAATGCAGCACCAAAGGAGAGCAGCACCTCATCTGAGTTAAGAGATAAAGTAATAAAGAAGCCATCAAAATGTCCTTTGAGACAGGAATTAATTTGTTATTTAACATTGCTTTTATATCATCCCTGGTGGTGTCTGCTCAGCAACAGCCCCATTTTAATGCAACCCCAACTCTCCCTGAACAGAATGAAGTTTATTTTTGTTTAAATAGACCTTTCATTTAAATCTTATCAATATTTGGTACAACTGCAGGTTACCTCTGATCTGATGTCTGTTGTCTATGAATTTTAAAAACAAATCATTCTTGTCCTGGCTGTCACAGGATGTTGGTCCTCTGTGCTTGACTTTGGAGAGACTTTGTGGTGCCATTTGTGGCTTTTATCAAACCACTACAGGTGATGACTTCATCTCTAACTAGGCAAGAAATGGGAGAAAAATTCCCTGAGAGAAAGAAAAAAAAAAGAAAAAGGAAAAATCCTAACCTCCAACACCCTTCTACAGGTGGTGCCTCTCACTGCCTTTGCCCACTCCACTTGTCATCTTGCTGCTTGCTGAAGAGGCTTAATCATAAGATCTGTGTGAAGCTGGTTGTGCTCAAGGGCTGGAACAGTGAATCCACTGGGACTGTGCTCAGTCCCATCGATAGATGGCTTCCCTGTGACCAGGCAGATCTCAGGAGTGGCATGAGGTGGAAAGAACTGGTAATGTGCTGCCCATTTCAGCCACTCCGGGACCCTGGTCACCAGCCCCTACCAGGTGGTACAAAGAAGCACATTTGCTTTTGAAGAGTCTACTGAAAATTTGGCTGAAGAGCAGGAGACCCCCAGCTTTCCCTTTCAGAGACTGAGTGCCAAAGTGGGCTAGTGACATGGGTCTGGAAACTTATAGCACCACTTTACACCCATGAATTCCATAAAGATTTGAAGTGGGATGATGGAGGAAGGCAAACAAACTCAGGTAATCTGATAAAATTAACTTTGCTCTTCCTCCATTCCTTTGGGAAGCTTGGGAGGGCTTCCAGTGTGGAAAACAATGCTGTTTCACCTCCTAGAGATCTTTCAGTAACTCTTCAGTTGCATACCTCCAGCTCCTGGAGAGACTGACCTCTGGCAGTGGAGAAATTTGCAGGTTATGGGGAAAGAGTTGAAGTGATCCCAGGGCACTGGTGAGGAATGACAGCAGACTTATCTCTGGTGGGCTCAACTTATTCCCTGGTCCCGTGTCCACAGCTCTTCCCATTGCTTTCTGGACCTTTCAAGTGCTGTTTTCCCTCCTGATCATCATCTGTCATCACTTGGCTGCCCACAGGTTCCAGCCCCACGGCACATGTCTGTCTTACGCCATCAAAGAGCTGCCAGGTTTAAAGGTGCACGCCCTGCTGCTGATGGCTGCGATGGTGTAACTTCTTTTAATTGCTGTGATTAACCCTCCACCCCATCTTTTTCTTTATTTATAACTAGTGTCAGCCACAGCCTCAGGTGTCTGAGTTAAGGTAGAACTGTCATTTGTAATAATATGGTTTAGAAGGCTTTGAAATCAGGTTGCAGGTGTCTATTCCAGGGAAAGATGTGCAACTAGGTGTATTACTTTCTAAACCACTGTGATTCCTTAGGGTAAAAGTGAGTTCATGTCACAGAATTGCAGAAGTGCTGCTTTGTTTTGTATTTGCAGGATAGCAGGAGTGTGTGAATCCAGAAAGCCTAAAATAGTTAATGTTACTCTACGGTATGAAAGAGCTGCCTAAAATTATATGGTGCTCAGCTCTGCTAAGTTGCAGTTCAGGAAAGCACTGGCAAGTTGTCTGCCACCCAGATCCTCTGCTAATTTTTTTCTTGTTCTTCTCTCTCTTTTTCATGATGGGGCTCTCCTGGGCAGCAATATTAGTGTCACAGCCATAAGCAGGCTATATGCCAAATGCCAGGGAAGCCATTTACCCTGGCAAAAGGAGAAAGCAGGCACTGGGGACAAAGACAGCCTTGTGTAAAAGTTTGTAGATTCTGCATCCATCCAGAAATTAAAAGCATCAGTTGATTTTTTTCATTTCTGTTCAAATAAGTTGTTTGGGAAAATGTTTTGTTTCAAAGGTCCAGGCTAAACTGTCCCTGTGGATGCTTCATGGTATGACCCAGTGAATCAATGGTGTGTAGTGGGGGAACCTGACATCTACGGGATTACATTTTGAAAAAAAGAAATTATCTGTTGCACCAGCATATGCATTTGGGGAAACTATTTCTGTACTTTTGGGGAAGTCTAGAAACTTTTGGACAAACAGGAGGTGAAAGAACAGGAAATTCTTGCTGTCTCTCCAGTGGAAGATCTGGCAGGTGTCAAATGCAACAAAAAGGGAGATGGGTCCAAAGAGCCAGAGGGGGTTGCACTGCACATGCTGTGTTGGTAATTTGAGCTTCATCACAGGACTTGTACTAAATATCTCTTTCTGTTCAAAAAGCAATTGGATATATCTTCAGCAGGAAAATTACTTTGGGTTTGTTTAACAACAATACAGTGTTTGGCATTTGTACTGTTCTTACAAACTTTTCTAAGGTATCTGCAATCGTGCTGTCAGAAACAGGACGTGAGACTGGCTGAGCTTTCACCTGACACACCATGGCTGTGTTTGAGTTCTGTAACACTCAGAATTAATCTCCATCTTGAGCATTTATTGTTGTTATCATGTCACACTCCTATATTTTCCATTTGAATAACTTCATCTTACTTTCAGACAGTGCCCTGACCAATTGCCTGCTGAGACATAGCTTGGGAAACTAGAAAAAGATGCTCATCCAAGCAATCGTAATGCTGGAGTATGAGCCAAGATGGACTAAATGCTATTCACTTCCCTTTGATTAAAAGTTTTGCCTCTGGCACTTTTCAAAGCTTAATTCATTCATTTGCCACATGCCTTCAGGTGAGAAAAATACACTGTGAACAGGAAATCCGATTTTCTTCAGCACTAAAATGAAATTTCATGTTTAAAAAAGACAGATAATACACTAATTGAATTGGTGTTACATACACTTCCTTTAGCAAATTGTTAAGGAGCCATTTTTCATCGTGTGTGAGACCTGCATTTAAGTCCATGCTGTAAGGGCAGCCTTGAACTGGGAACAGTGGGTAACCCAAGACAAGGAAATCCCTCCCCATAAAATCCTTGTGCTGAAATGTTGTTATCTGCTCACTTCTTTTTTATCTTCAATATCTCCATTATATTTATAATTGTGAAATGCTACATAATAACATTTGCAGCTGAATTAAATTGAAAATAACAACAAACTTGAGGGTCACATAAGAACAGATTTATGGATATTTGTAGAGAGGTGAGTTTCAACATGTAAAATACAGTTGATGTACCTGCAAAAATCACTGTGAACTCAAATATTCAGTGGAAGGGACAAAGAAAGAGAGGGTAGGGCTGCATATGCACTGCAAGATAAAACAAGGGCAACCTTTTGAAAGTAGGACTGTATAAGGAATATTGTGTTTACTTTGGGTGTTTGTTACAGCAAACAATATAAGCCAGGCAGATGAGATAAGCCATATCACACAGTGATTGGAGCACAAGAGATGTCAAACATGGGGTTTGAAGAACAGCTTTGCCATTTCACTAAAAACATGGCAAAGGCAGTTTTGTGTGTAAATCAAATGGTGGGAGATACAAGCACTATGATTTGAATCAGCAACTCACATTGTTAAAGTTGTAGATAAAAATTGTACCTAAGAAAAGGTCAGCTCTCTAACATTTTTCCAATATGCATGGGCAGGTTTCATTTCACCCTTGTCCCCCAGCCCTTTGAGATATCTCTCCATATTAAAATCACACTGTTAGAAATGGTTCTCATTTGTTGAGGTGAATTACACCTTACTTTTAACAGTAACTCATAACCAGAGGTCTGCTCTAAGCAGTTCTATCAAGAAGGTGCCTTCTCTGAGAGCAAATCTTACAAAGCCAAGAGGTTTTGCTTGTTGGTTTGGGGCTTTTGGGGTCTTTTTGCTTGTTTGTTGTTGTGGGATTTTTTGTTGAGGCCAAACCAGTCCACAGTCATGATTTACAGAAGAACAGAAAGGGCTGAGTTTGTGGTTCTGTGGGCGTTATGAGGGTATAGCACAGATCCAATGCACAGGCAGCTAGCTGGTTGCAGGAAGCTTGTTCAGGGCGAGAAACACCAGTCAGGAGCTGGAGTACAGCTTTATTTAGGAGCGCAAGTACCCCAAAGCATCACTCACATTATTGACTGCATGGTACACAAAGTTCCTGACTGACTGCAGACCAATTACAAGACAGCAAGCAGGATTTGGGTGCCCCACCAGTGAGCTTCTTAAGAGATAAGGTCCACGTAACTCACTTACCAGTGTAACCATTAACAAACCGCCAATTTTTATATCTTCATTTATCCTTCTGATAAGATAGCCTTAACTTTCTGATCCCATCTTCCACACCCAGCAGGGGTATCAGAGAGCTCAAGTTTAAGTGTTTACATGTACATTCGGCCAGAGAAAGGGGATGGGGTAGCTGGTTCTTAAAAAGGTGGTGTACCACAGCCTGAGGGGGAAGTCTGCTTTCAGAGCAGTGTCTGCTACAAGTACCCTCCTGGCATCTAGATCCTCCTCCTTTACTGTGTTTGTGCTACGGCCAGCTTTGTGTTGGCTATTGTGTAACATTCTGTACATGTGTGGAAAACTAACTTCAATTAATCTCAGTAAAATTCACAGCCACATCTGGATACTTGCGGAACGAGGTAAGGTATATTTGCAGGGATGGTACAAAGGGATCTAGCATTAGGCTTGACTTGATTTACCATCCTCACTGGTGATTAAGAAGAGTTGAAGAGTAGAACATGCTTTGCAACGCGACATTTTAAAATGATTCTAAACTCCTTGCAGAACTCTTAGAGGAAAAAAAGGGGTTTATGAGTCTGGCTGAACATAAAAATATAGAAAATAATTCATAGAATAAAGCATAGACAAATGTGGGCACAAGGAAACACAGGAAAAATAGTTCTAAATTATCTGGGTCATTCTCCAGGATGCTCTGAGGAGCCACTATAAATCTATATGAATTATCTGTTAAGGTGATTTCACAGAGCTCATATTAGCTGGAGCAAATCCATGACTTTATATGCACATGGAAACATATCTTATAGAAATGTATAAAGAATTGTGGGTTTCACTATAGATTTCTCCTTGCTTCAGAGACATCCATAGGAAATAAAGCAATCAAATTTAAAAAACACAGCAGCTATGAACCCTATCTTTTATACTGAATCAAAAGGATTTAAATTTTTTTTCCCCTTCCTGTACTGAGGGGAATAATAATTTAGATGAAATTTCCATTCAAAATAGCTTTTACAATTTCTCCCTCAGGGAAAGAGGGAAGTCTCAGCAGGAGCTGAGAGACTACAGTGCACTAGGCGAGAAATAGCTGGTGGGAAAGTGTCATATATTAAACAAATTTCATCTCAGCAACCCCTGCCCTGCTGAAGGTTCCAGTAAAGAAAAATTACAAGGAGTGAAGTAAAATGGTGGAAATGAGAAAAACCTCTTTCCTACTGCTGGAGTGAAAGGAGTTCAGCTTTTGTCCTGATAAGCACTGAGGACAGAGAGGGAGCAGCAAGGAGTCAAAGCAGCATTCAGCAGCTCCCATTTTAATTTCTGCAGCAGCAGTGTCACAGCTGTGCTGAGAAAATGAGACCAGACCCCCTGAGCCAGCTCCTCTCCCCACCACTGAAAAGAGGCTGTGCTGGCTTCAGATAGCACCACAGCCAACACGACATCTGCAGGAAGTTATACAACTTGGATATTTAAAGTAGCTAGCAGATAAATGATAAAATAATCTAAAGATGCCATGTAAATAAGGGGCGTTATATGTGGAGTAATGCTGTATCTGTTGCTTACTCTTGCAGAAACAAACGTCACTGCCAGAGCCCATGGAAAGAAGCGTGGATTTAGGGGAACTTTCTAAGCCTGAAAGGGAATGAAAACGGAATGTTTGTGACTCAGCCAAAAGCCAGTTAAGAAAGCAGTATTTTCACCCTCAGGGAACAAGTAAGTCAATTTGAAAACCTCTAGTTTATTGCTGCAAGCAGAGGCAGGCTAATTGGAAGATTTCCAAGTTCAAAAAAAGTTACAGAGATAAGAGTGGTATGATATTTAGCAGTACTGAACTTCCAAAGAAATCCATGTTGGATTTATATATTAATATATTTTTGGATTATTAATCCAAATATGGATTTATTTAAGCCTCCCTCATTAAAAAATACCAGCCTAAATCATGCCAACTGACCTACCTTTATTTTGTCATATTTGATGGTAACCCATACAGTCACTGGTACATTTCAGGGTCATCAGTGACGGTCTCACTCTTTCCCAGCCCATTATTCCTTAAGACCTAACTCTCTAGTGTGATCTTATGAGTAAGAAATTTTCTTCAGAATGAGAAAAAAGGAGACAGATGATTTCAGGATTTCATGGAGTTGGCTGGATACTCAAACTGGTAGAACACGGGAAAATGACTGGCAACTTTGGCACTCAATAAGGCGCGTGTTTTTTCTTCAAGGACACAATCCAGCACCTTGAGTCAGACAGTCGGGGTGTTTCATAGATCATATTTTCTCTAATGCAAATGTTGCTAGTTTGCAAAAACTATGAAGACCTCTAGAGGGAAAGTCATAACATCTGGAAGAGGGGCTGTATCATCCTGGGAGAGGAGAAATCAGATTACCCAGAACTGAATGATTCTCTAATGAGGAAGATGGTGCCCAGGGAAAGAAATCAATATGCCACAGGGAATGCGCATGTCCTAGAAAAATACTGACAAGGGTTCTTTTTGTAGTCACACAGTTTAGGTGTTTTGGATGTTTTCTAATGGTGCTTTAGCCATGTATTTCTAAATGCTGCTAAGCAGTGTCCTGAAACTGAACCATCATCATGGTGTCAAAACACATCTCTTGGAAAAATTAAGTAGTAGATCTTACAGCCAAAATATATCTTGGATACTTCAATATGTTGAGATCTTCACAAGAAGGTTTTCACTTGTCAGGAGCTTGCATGTTTTGCACGTTCTTTGCATGCAGCACACAGCTGCTGCATTTTCTGGGGTCACCAAGGGCTCTGTCCTGCAGGATGGCACAGGAGGACAGCGGTGGGGGAATGGGACTCTATGAACTTGTCCTAAAGCTTTCACTGATGTAAGAAAATCCCATGAAGTGTTCTGAATTCAGCAGATCAGCAGATCTCTAAAAGAAATATCTGCCATTGAAATATTTCCAGCTTGATCCTTTGCTATCATTCAAAACACTTTTTAACACTGCCTATGAGACAGGGTGCTTTTTCAGACATGAAGAGACAGAAACTTACAAGACACTTCTACTTTCTACTGCTCTTCACATTTATTTGGCTTGGAAAATCAGAGATTCTGCAAACTATTGTTTGCTGAAGTCATCTGGAGTTGATGACTGTGTATGTTGTAATGTTGGCTGTACTCTAAACTCAACCCTCTCTTGCCTGAAGATTAAAGGCAACCCCAGGTCTGCAATATGACGAAGACAACCTGGTCTGGCTTCTCCACGACCTCTTTTTGGCAGGAACAGAAACCACAGTGACCACTTTGCACTGGGCACTGCTCCATATTTTGACTTATTCCAGAAAAGATGGGAGACTAATGAGGTCACATGCAAAACTGCTTAGATTGTGCTTTCTCAGAGAACACACCAAGGTCAGCACAAAGATAAACACTTGTAAAACTGCATTCAGTTGGAAACTCATACTCTCTGTGAGCTGACAAACACACCTGATTTATTGAGAATCATGGGCTCACCCAGGGCCCCTTAGCTTCATCTTGCTGCATTGCACCTTGGCAAGAAGTACTCACTCTTCCTTCCTTTCCGTGAGTCAGGAAGAAAGCAGAGGGAGCCGAGCACATAAGAAGCCTGTGTAAGATAACTGGAGAGTACAACGTCTCTGCAGCTGTGCTGTGAGCTCAACCAGTTCCCCAGGCCTCTCCCAGGGTGGTCCTGATGAGGCAACAGCGTTGACAAATGGCACATTCACTGAGAGAGGGGAAACGCCCATCCTTAACGTACAGCTGCAACACCAGATCAAAGGAATACCTTCCTTACAGGCCACTACTGTCCTTCACCAGTACAGCCTGCTCCAAGCAATAGCAGATCCCCTGAACGTCCTTCAGATTCCTGATGCTGAAAATTCTCGCTCAAGAGAAAGGTTTTATTCAGGGGAGAAAACAGAACTGGCAACTCCTGGTCTCTTGAGAAGTATTTTGCAATGCTTCATCGTCTTTCACAATGTTTCTGAGGAATAACAAATTCATTAGATTTGTTTTCAGTCTTCCATAAAGTTCTCCCATTATTATGTCTCTCCATTCCTGAGCCATCTGTACACTTTATACCTGCAAAATCTTATTAGGGCATTAGCTGAGGATGTTTTAGTGCATTAGAAGGAAACAATCACCGGAGAGTGTAATATAATTTCTGTACAGGGTAGTTCTCTGTTTACTGTCACTGGAGTGGTTAACTGGGAATGTATTTGTGACAGCAGCAGCCCAGAGCTCTCTGCTGCAGCTAAAATGATCAGTGAGTCTGCCAAAAGCAGTGGTCCTGCCCACTTTTGTCCTTGGCCATGTTCTCACTCGGCTCAGTGAGGCAGCAGCCAGCAGGTGAGTGTGTTCAGACTGCTGAGCCAGCAGAAAACTATTACTGCAACTAAAACTGAAGGGCTTTCCACCAGATCAGCCAAATGAATCCAGGCACTTTATAGCTCTGTGCTGCTGGATCCAACTCTGGTGAAAGGGAAAATGAGGGGCATTTTTGTTTTCAGGGCATCTTGCTTACAGGTAGATTACAGACTGACTATAACTTGAAATTACCTGAAACACCTTGTCCAGGATCACAGAGGAGATCTGTAGCACAGCGGGGAAGTGAATCAGGTCTTTAAAGTCTAAGCTAATGTCCAGAGCAGGGCACCAGCCTTGTTCTCACTGTGGGAGCTGAAAAGGGACCCATCTCAGTTCACTTGATCCATTCTCCTGCTCACTCTGAGCACAGTGGAAGGGACACACTCCATTGTTGCCCAGATGCCTTTGCCTGGGACTAGACATGGTTAATTTCCTGGGCTGTCCAAGTTCTCCAACATGGCTAATGCCTGTGGGAGTGTGGATCTGGGGGCTGCAGGCTGTGGGGCTAGCAGGTCACAGCTGAGTGAGGTTGGACATGAGAACAGCCATGTTTTCTATAAGTCAGCTTTTTGTGTGTGTTTTTATTTTTCTCTGTATCTGGATTTCTCTGATATTCTTGAACATCCAGAGGGCCTAAAGGAAGCTGCCTCCAAGACTGACACCTATCTCCTTAACCAGCTGTGGACACTGGACTTCCAAACTCACCATGAAACACTCTTGAAGGTATTGGTGCTTTTTTATAGTTTCATGAATATTTCAGCTGCTGACTCCTAATGTATCCTTGGCTAGAATGTAAAAGCACCTTTTTGCTCCTTCCTGGCTTCAGTCTGAACTATGAGCTTTCTAGACAGAACTCAAGCCCTGTGTCTCCTCGATGGACTTTAGAGAGGACTAGTAATGAGTGGAATGGGCCTGTAGCAACAGTTGGAAATGGTGTAAAGCACTGATCAGTCACCTGGCCAAAAATAACGTCTGAGGAATCCTGTTACTATGGCAAAAGTTACAAGGAGGAAGGAAAAGAAACACGAAGAATCAGCAACACTCCCCAAAGAGAAGCAGAAAGCAAAGTTTATTTGCTTAAGGAGTTAATTCTGTAGCCCTTACTTTGGCAATACTGCTGGTTGTGTCTCGGCACAACAAGGCCATGGAATGCTTCTTGGCAGATGCCTGGCCTGGCCAGTGCAGAAGCAGAAAAGCAGGTGAGACTGTAGCTCACTAGAGGTGTTACTGCTCCAGGCCAGTCCTTGCTCTCAAGAAGAGGAATGAAGGGAAAAGGATGAATAAAAGTGATGTTACCTGTGGCGTTATGATATTGAAGTCATGTTGAGACAAAATTTCCTCTTCCCCAGAGTTCTGCTGGGTTTGGGAGTGTGTTGCAAGTGTCAGTAATCACCAGAGCCACTCTGCACTGCAAAACAACCAAGTGGATGGATTAAAGTCTTAATCCATTTAACTGCATAAGTGAGCAGCTGCACAGACCTGCAGCCAGGTGACATTGTCTGTACTCTTGGGTAGGGTAGGGTAGGGTATCAACACACTGCTTTTCTGGCTTTTTTTTTTTGTTTGACAACCCAGAGGCACATTAATAATATTACTGACAATACAGTCTATACACTGCATCTGCCAAGATGAGCCAGGAAGGATTCATGCTCAGGATTCAGGCTATGCCACCATCTCTGTCTGTCCAGGGAAATATACCTATATTGATAAAGAGTCGAGTTCCTAAGCCTAGGACATGTGTGAGACAAAGTGCATTACTGAGGCTTCCTATTTTCCTGTGTGTACAAAAGAAAAAAACAGGCTCTGCTGTTTCTTTGGGTACTAGCTGGAATCCAGTTCAGGGATTCAGGCACTTGTTTCTTCTTCCCTTTCCACCTTACTTGGGCTATTAGTGTAAAAGACTGGACTTCAACTGCTGTGAAAACCATCCTTCAAATTACTTTCCCTTATGGAAAACAGCCATTGCTCCTAGCAAGTGACATCAGCCACCCAATCATATTTGCATGCATTTTCAGTATGGTCAGCATATTCCAGAATCCCTGGCTACATCTTTGTTTCCAAAAATTGCAAAGGAAGAGGCCTGCACAGGCATGTAGAGAGATGCAGTCCTGTTTATAGATATTCTGAGTTCAGCAACACATTACCAGCGGATTCTTAAGAGCAAGCTGCAGAACCCAACAAATGTGTTGAAACTGTGCTCAAACTCTTAACAGCTTAACAAATGCCGTGTTTTCACCAGTTCCCTGAATATCCCTGGAGCAAAGAGGTGTCTTTTCATCTTTAAAGTGTCCAGCATATATTATCAAAGTGCTGCAACTGCTCAGAAAAAGGTCACATTTTACATACATACTTACATAAATATGTATATAGTTGCATATGGTGTAGGGACAATCTTTATTCATTCCTCTATTTTGTACTTCAAAATTCCTAAAACATATGTTCAGAAATCCTTACCTCCTATCCCATACAGTTACAGGCTAGCTGATGTTGTTCCTATCTGAAACCCCACATCTTTGTGCAAGGTAACGCTGTCTCGTCTTCCCTCCCTCTGTACAATTAGGTCTTTGTCAACTACCCACGTCAAAGAGTTTAAAATTGGTCTCTAATTTATAGTTGCCAGAGACTTGATTTGCAGAACTACTGAAAAGCCAAACTCCACTGGCAATCAGAAGGATCTGTAGGAGTTAAATACTTCCCAGACTGTTCAGGGTACTCAACACTTCTCCAAAGAGAAACTCCAGATCAATGACTGATTGAACAGTTTGCCCCACCGGCCTCACCAGATCCTCCAGCACAGCAGTGAGCGAACATTACCATCTAATGGCTGCGCCTGCTAATTACAGCTATAATTCCTACTTAAACGGTGGAGGCTGGTCCTTGTGTAAGTAGTGATACACTGAAAAGGCTGTAGGATTGGAAAACAAATAATCATGCAAAGATAATAAAAGCAGTATTTATGATTCTGCAGTATCCATCAATCACCTCCAGTGGGCAACGTGAACGGAGGAATCCTGCTAAAATGCTTCTGGGTAACGTGTCACAGTTGCTGCACTGATGGCTACACGTGCTGCAGGCACATGAATAATGACCACCATAAATAATAATGCAGTGCATTAGTAACTGTGAAAGCCTTTTAAGATTCTAATAGTGAAACATGATTCCGGCCTCTCTTTTTTACCGACAGCAGGATGAAATTTCTCCCATCCCTTCCCTGGCCAATGCTATGGGGTTGCACCAGTCCCAACCTTCTCCCCAGTCCTTCTCCATTTTGTTGCAGGCATCATCTTCGCCAGTGGGCACATCTGGAAGCAGCAGAGATGATTCAGGCTGATGACTGAGAAAGCTAGGACTAGGGAAGAAAATCCTGGAAGCCTGGGTCCAGGACGAAGCTTGCTGCTTCACTGAGCTCTTTGTCAGAGGAAGAGGTGAAATATAGATCAGTATGTGCTCATGACATAGACTTGTTCTCCTTATTTCCAGTCCTGCTTTTTCTGCTGGAAGTTGCAAATTCCGCACTAGGTTCGATGAGAGTTTTACACAGCTGATGCTTTCACACTGGAGCCTAGAATGTCACACCTGACTCACTACTCTCCTGCTAACCCTTTGTGGGAGAAAGTGACAGATGAGAGGCTCCCAAATTGGGCTGATTCTGCACTTTCCTGTAGGACGAAGTCTTTCCCCCATTCATTATAAAGGTGCTGGAAGAACAATCCCTCAGTTTGTTTCTTGATTCCTGCAGTCTCAGCTATTTGTGTAATCCCATACAAATCAAGAGCTCAGCATAACAAAAGGTCAGAGCCTATAACAGAAGTTAATTATGCAGCTTGCTTTGTTTGTAGGCATGGATCTCCCTGTTCCACTCCCTTCTGCCATCAAACGGATGTGCTTTATGGACGTTGCTTCACCACAGAGGCTGTGCCAGAGGCTGCTCAGAGGTTCCCAGGCCATGGCAGAATTCCATGGCACCTCCTGGCCTCAGGTGAGCAAGGGCTTCCCTGTGAATGTATCAAAGCCTGGCAGCATTCCTCAGTGAGCTATGGCATGGAATGGTTGTTCTTTGCCAATGCACAGAGAGGAAGAAGAGCTCTTAAATAAACACTGAACTCTGCTACAGCCAGCACTGGCTGCTGTACCCTTCTTTCTCAATAATGATCCCTCTGCAACCATTCCTGGCTTGCTATGCCTACAGACCCTTGAATCTCCTGTAACAGCTCTCTTCAGAGAGACTGGCCTGACTTTACATATATAATATGCAGCATCAAATTTGCCATGGGGCCAGAATCAGGTTTCTCCTCTTAGCTTGTGCCTTGGAGGGTTTTGTAATAACCCTGATTTCCTGTGTTAGACTGGGCTGCAAGAACCATCCAGAATAAACAGGACAAGCTAACATGAATGTGGCTTTGAGAACTACAGACAAGTGTTGACTTAAAATTTAGGAAGCAACAGGTCATTTGGGAAAGTCTTCACTTAGAAAACTTCAGAAAAATTGTACTCAAGGGCATTTAAATCTGCCAGATCTGAAAGCTACCAGTGGAAAGCAGGCAATCCAGAAATGTATGGCAATGGTCATCCTTAACACACTTCCCTACAAGATAATTTTTTAAATAATTAAGTGGCCATACATTTCCTATAGTCAGACAAGTACCAAATCTGGATCATTGCAATGGTTAGGCACAGTTCGGCTGTGAACATTCAGCCTGTAAATGCTCTGTGAAGCCAGGATGTTCATGGCATTTCCCTGCTTGTATTTCCAGGTGCAGCTCCAGGACACTTTCCCACCATTGCTGAGGCCCTCAGGCACTTTGCTGATGAGAAGGCTGGTGGCAGTGACACACTTGCAGGATCTATGAATTCTTTCTAAGGCTGAGATCAGGCACCACCAGAAGAGCTGGGTGCCTGCACAGCCACAGGACTTCATTGCTGCATGCCTGAATGAGATGTTAAAGGTAACTAGTAATTGTCCCTTAAGTAGCTGCTACATATTTCAAATGCTTGTAGATAAGATATTTCCAGCAGCACTTCTCCTTCCTCTCCTCCTTTTCTTCCTGAGAGACTGTTGAGCTATTTCTTTCTTTGAATTCAACCTAAAACATAAAGAGAGTGATGTTGTTCCACTTCAGACTGAAAGAAAACTTACTGTGTGCTGTCTTCCTCTTCAGCAAGACCATATTTTTGTAACAGAATAACAAGGCTGCTGTCTTACCAGCTCCACCCACTCAGTATGGAGCCTGTGATGAAAAACAGATCTGTTGCTGGGAATTTGCTACGCTGTTAAAATAGTCTTAAATCTCACTGCCTGTCTCCTATCTGCAGGCAGAGGATGACACACTCTCTACATTCAGAGTGCAGCGAACACAGATCTCATCAGAGCGGGCTCAGACACCACCTTCACTTTATGCTGAGCACTCCATGATGGTGTATCTGGAAGTGCAGGGTGGGAAATGTGTGTAGCTGCACTTAGATGTGTTGTGTCCTTGCTCATGGCTCATGTTGACTCAGCTGCCCTAATCCTGCAGCGTAAAGTGGCTTGGGAATTTTGAGTTTCTGCACAGAGTCTGCACATCAACAATTCTTGAATACTTATTATTAGGCCTTTTTTTTTAAATTCAGAATGACTCCAAGAAGTGTCAGGTGCTGTCATTTGTCCATCCTGTGGAATTGAATATAAGGACTGAACAACCCTGCCGTACGCAAAAGCAGTTCTACAAGAGATTGTGTGTTACAGCAGCACGAGCAAACCCAGGGTTTATGGGGACCCAGGACACCACACTGCAAGGCTTCCCTGTCACTGAGGTCTCTTAATGACACTAAGCTTTGGGTACAACCCTCAGACAAAGCAAAGCCAGGCATTATATCCCTTTCACTGACTTAAAATCACATCATGTGTTTACATTTTGTCCCAGGCTGCGAAACTACCCAAAGGTGAGTTTGGACAACCCACAAGGAACTCTTCACTGGGAATAGGATGCTGGATGTTATCTATGTGCTATACTATGAATAAATCTGTACTCAGTTTCCCTCTCCTGTGGCAGAGATGTTACTTTTACCATTTTTCCATACAGGATTTCAAGAGTTAGATCAGTGTACAAAGGTACCAGTATAGTGACCTTTGGCTTCTTTTAAACTGGTACAAGCTAAATATAAAACCCACAGAAATTTCAGAAAAACACTGCCTGTATATGCAATTTATTGTATCAGAAGAATACTTTAAATCCATATCCAGCCTGATGTAGATGGTCTTCCCAATAGATAAGACCCATGTGGCCTGGGGGAAGACGTCTTTGAGAAAATCAAGATCCAAGTCAGGGGTTTTGATCAGTGTGAAGCCTTCACTTCAGTGGGGTTTAGTGGTGTTCTTCCTTTTTTAAGTTTGATAACTGTAATTACTGCATCCTCTGGTGCTCTAAAATCAATCTTTAGAGTGCCTAATAATTTCTAAATATGCTATTATGTAGGAGATAGCAGAGTGTGACCCTGTTTCTCACCCCATAATAATTACTTGGCACTTGCATAGGGCAATTTCAAGAGAGTGATTGATATCTTGGCAATTTAAGTCATTAGTTTTTGATTCTGTGAAAAGGACCTTTGTACGAACAGGTCTCCATAGTGACTTGTGTAACACATTCTTTCTGAAATATTTTGGTAAACTGCGGGTCTTCAAAGCACACAGATCCCATTTGGGGATCCCTTTTGTTACCAACCAGGAAATTCTTTATGTTTTTAAACTATTTCTGCTACTATTTATTTCTAAATAATTTTCTATGTCTTCTAAGGTTATGAACACAGGTTCGAGCCCATAAGGATGGGAGGGCCACTGGTAAGGACTTAGCCTAGGACTGGGGGGGCCCTTTTCCCTGTTCTGCCATACTTCTGGGATTTCAGGGATATTGCTGAGACACCCATTGCCTTTGGTTTCAAATAGTAAGGTAGGAATACCAGCGTTACATTACTGTGCTTTACAAGGATAAATACACTCACACAGTATAGGACAGAGGATATGTAGTGCCTTACATATGCTGAATACCATTTTTTCATGTTCCTGATCAACAGACTGTTGACAGGTATTAATCATTTAGAATAAATAACTTTTAAGTAGACTGAGTTACACAGTTATAATATTGTGTGATTTAATATGTTTTTTGCTTTGCTTGCTTAGCATAAGTACCTAGATTACATAGACAATGAATTTTCTGTCATTGCACATCACAAATTGATGGAGAAACTACAGCATGCAGAAATGCATTTATTAACTCTGCCAGATAGCAGAACTTATTGGTCAGAGATTTGAAAGCACTATGAAAAGATTCTGTGCTCACAGAGTAACCTGGGAACAGATTCATAAAGTGCAAGGAGATGCTGAAGGGCGACTATCACCCTTATCCTCTATGAAGTGTTCATTATCACCGACTTCAGGAGCTTGCAGGCTCTTTACTGGGTGGGACGTTTTTCCCATAGAGCGATGGAGAGGGCGTCGAGCTGGGGTTCCCTGTCACCACAAGAGGCAAGGTGGGCAAACCCTTTGAAGAGTGACTGTCAGAGTCCTCAAACTGTATCTACCGGAGCAAAATTAGATGTATGAATAATTTGTAACTCTCTGGCTCGGTCCCCGGCGCCAGCCACGCCACACCCAAGATGGCGGCCCTGCCCTCAAGGGTGCTCCTGACTGCGCGTTCCCTTCCCCGCCCGCCGTCCGCAGTGTTACGGCTCCGGGGGGAAACGCGGGCCCTTATAGCCACACCACCGGAAGTGGCGGAAGGGTTTCGCGGGCGGACCCAGCAGGGCGGAAGTCGCTGAGGCGAACGGGGGTGGCGGCGGCAGCGAGCGACGATGAACAACAAATTCGACGCGTGAGTGTCACCCCTGAGCCCCGCCGGCCGACCCCCGGTGCGGGGCCTGCACGGCCCCGAGCCCCGCCGGCGCCTCCCGCCGCTGCCCTGGCGCCGGGCGGGTGAGACGCGATGAGTCACGGGGCTACGCACAGCCCCGTCCCTGCAGCCGGAGCCCGGCCCGGCCCCGAGGGGACGCGGGACTGAGGGGTGTGGGCGGTGGGCCGGCAGCAGTCCCACACCGGGGAGTCGCGGGCGGCCTCGTGGCCCCGCTTGTCTCTCGTCTTTTCCGGCCTTTCGGAGGGAATGGGGCGGGCGGAGAGACTTGTGGGGTGCTGGGTGCTGGCGTGGTGTCTGCTCGCCCGAGGCGTTGCCTCTGCTATGCTGGGGGGCGTGGGAAGCGGGGTGGGGAAGAGTCAGCAGAGTTACAGTGACAGGTCTTCATGTCGGCCCCCTGAATAGCAGGGAACCCTAACAAGTAACTGGGGTTTCCAAGTAACTGGGGTGGCAGGTCGGTATCTAGCACAAACTACTTGAGTTTTTTCCAGAAAGCTGTTTCATGGTTCACTTCGGCTTAAAAGTGTGTGCCCAAGATGCCTGTGATGGGCATGAAAGTAGAAGCGTTTTTACTGTGTGGGTTGTCAAGTATAGATTTCCAAACTCTGGTGGCCCCTGTACCATGGAGGAGCTTTGGAGCAGAGACTACCAGGGCTTGGTATGAACCTTCTCAGCTGTGTGATGGCTCTCTTTGTTGTTTTTCTTTACCAGATTGAAAGATGATGATAGTGGAGACCATGACCAGAATGAGGAAAATAACACACAGAAAGACAGTGAGAAGGAAAAGAATGATCGTGAGAAACCACAGAGTACTACCAAGAGGAAGGTATGGTGCTGGCATCTGTAATCCACTGCCAGGGCGTGTTGTGGCAGTGCTAGGGAGTCAGTCCTCAGTTCAGGGATAAGGAAAATACGTGTTGGAGGGCTGTGGTCTCAGTGCATTCTTACTGCTGCAGTGAGGACAGAGGGACTGTGTTTGATTTCAATAATTTGGTGTAGCTTTTGGAGGTCTCTAATCTGAGGGGTGAATGCTGCCTTCACGAACATAGTTAGTACCCTGCCAGGCTTTTGAATGGAAATGAGAAATAAAGCTTTATTTTCCTCCGAAAACAAATTTGGAAGAGGGCATGGGGAAAGGACTCCCTGTCTGACAGGGCAGTAGTGGCTTGAAGGTGGTTTAGCAGGCAGTGTTTGTGCCACTGTTGAAATAACTTTTAAGATATGTCCCTGTGTGTAGTGGAGCCTGGTCAAGAAGGCATGAGGCATATACTCTCCTGGTTTGGTTTTTTTTTTAATCTTGTGTTTAGGAAAGCTGTCTGCTCTGTCTGAAGTAATGCAACCTGTGAAAACTTGCCATAGTCAAAAGGAAAGTAGAGATTTAAGCCCTGGTAACTCCTATAACAGTATCAAGTAGTACAAGATAAGGGCTTTGATTGGGGTTTTCTCTCTAAGTTTTGACTCCTGGCTAATGAGCTCTCATTAGGCTCTTTTGTGCTCATTAGAAGTCTTTTTAATCAGAAATCAGTGTTTTGGAAATTGAAAAGTGATCACTGCCCACTGCTGGTGATGGGTCCTGCCAAAGCTGACGTAACAAGTTCTAAGAATAATCCTCCCAGCGCACTGGGGTGTTGGTTGCTTAAGGCAGTTGGTGTCACCAAAGAGTTTTAATTGCTTTTGAATCATGGTTCATTATAAGTGGAGTTTATCCTTCCCAGAGGAGGAGAGAGTCTTTTTTTATCCCTTAAATTGAAGAAGTTAAGGGTCTCACATTGCCCTTTTTAGTTTGTCTTTTTGTTTTCCTTTGAGGCACAGTTACAGACTAAAAAAATTCAGTAATGATGCCTCTGATGGCTTGAATGTTTGCTTTTGTATGCTTTAAATGTAATTTTTCCCATTCTCCTTTTTAGAGGAGCATACAAGGGGTAAACAAGCTTTTCTGTTCTGCAGGCTGTGGTCCCGGGGCCAGCTGAGCACCCCTTGCAGTATAACTACACCTTCTGGTACTCCCGACGGACCCCCGGGCGGCCCACCAGCTCCCAGAGTTATGAACAGAACATCAAACAGATTGGCACCTTTGCCTCCGTGAGTACCCCCTGGTGTCCCCGTGTCACTTGGGCACAGCATGGTCCTCGTGGCTCAGTCCCTGTGTGCTGGCTCTATGCACACACGGGCCGTGCTCGTGGTGGCTGGAGCAGAGGGCAGTGAGTGATTTGCCGGGGCAAATAAGCTCTTGAATTGCTTACAGCAGGAGATGTGTCTTTAGCACTTTTCCTCTGCCCTGTACTGGTCCTCTGTGCATGGTGGTAGCTGGAATAATAACAGAAAAAAAAAGAGCAGCCATGTAGTTCAGTTATGGCTGGAGCAGAACTGGACAGGTCAGCAAGAGAAGAAAGGAACAGCTTTTCTGTTCCTTTTCCATACGGTCCCCCACACACTTCCCTCCACCCGCATTCCCACCACAAAGACTGTGTTTGGAATAAGCATCTGGCATGCTGTATTTGCCAGCACCTGGTGGCCTGTTGTCTGTCTGGAAGTGATGGACAAGGTGCAGTTTGGTGTTGCAATCAAGTTCATTAAAAGGCAAATTGCTCTTCCTTTGCTCTTCCACTCTGTGGTTGCTTGTTCCTGGAATAAACTTGAGCGTGTCCTGGAAAGGCGGTGTTGGGTTTTTGCATGGTGCTGGCAGAGTAAAACCACCCTGAAGAGCCCAAGATACATAGGCAAAATGAGTCCCCATTACAGTTCTAAAGCCCAGGAAGTCTGTTGGCTGTTTTCTTCCTTTTTCTTTTCAATCTTGTATTTGCCCAGTTTTTTCAGGGTCTCTTACAAATGTTAATTTTGCCCACCAGTACATATCCTCTGTAATATGAGAATTTATAAAAACACCCCTTTATTCCATCTGGAGGCTGCATAAAAATTTAGCTGGGTTGTGTTAGTGCATCCACACAGGGTAAGGGTGGGAAGAAGAGCCTGTTGTTGTGGGTAGTTACTGCTCCTGTTACCCTGTGTGAGCAAGTACTTTCAGTTCAGATGAAAAACGTGGCTGCCACTTGATGATCTGGCAATAACTTTTCAGTCTGATAAATCAGTGTAGACTTAACATTGATTTTTAGCTCCTTAGAGGAAAAACAACATGTTGAATATTCTGTTGTCTGCTCTTTGCTACAGAGAATTTATGGGGGCCATTGAAAGCTGGAAGTGCTGCAGTTCTGTTAGGATGGAGAGAGACTGGCCAGCATATTTGATAATATGTTTGGGTTCAAATTCCGTTTAAGGAGATTGAAGAGCAAACTTCAGAAAGAATTGTCTGGACTAAGTCTGGACTCAGATTTATTCTTGGCTTTTCAGTGAAAAGCTCTAAAAGCTATGAAATGTCAACCACTAGAGGGCACATTCCCTCACTGTGGGAGTGTGATTTCCCTATGGATGTTCGGACGTGCCTGACAAAAATAGATTGCTTCTGACCCCTCCTCAGTCTTGGTTCATAATTTTATTGACTATAAACGCAAATTCCAGCTTGGATGGCAGAGGTCACAGATTGGAGTGGAATTCCAAGTGCTGACCAAGTCATTAAGGTCTCTGATAAAGTACTTGGGGTGATGTCTGACCCCTCCAGCTGCACTGCTGATCTGCTTAATAGCTATTATCTTACTGAGTAGAGTCTCCTTAAAATATGGAAATTAGTATAATCCCTTCCACTGCCTTGTTTTGTTTTAAAGATCCGTCTTCTCTCAAATCTTTTCTTATGCAGAGATTCTCAAAGGATAAATATGCTGTTTTTAAGAACTATAAAAGATAAGTCCCGTGCCTTACAGTCAGATTGTCTCAAGCAGACACAGGGGTGCCAGAATGGAACTGGTCAAAGTGAAGTTGTCCAAGTGTACCATGGCAGATTGTAAAAGGAAGTAAGAGGTATTTAAATAGAAACTCTGAATAGTGCCTCCCAATCTTAAACGAGCACCAGAATGTATATTTTGTCTTAAAATCTGCATACAGTAAAATTAAATACAAAAAATGTCTCATTTGGAGGCTTCCGCAGTTTCCATGGTCACAGAGAGCAGTGGTTATGCAGGGTGGAGAGGCTTGGCTGTAGCTGATGCATTTGACACATATCCAATGATTGAAAGTTTGGGCAGTAGGATTTACAAGATATGTTTGGAACTGTTCTCCAGAGCAGCTGTTAACTTAGCACAGATTTTTTTCAGACAAACACTGAGTGACTTTAGAGGCACCTGTTGAATGTTTCAAGTGGTCACCTGGTAATGGAGCCAGTCAGAAACAGGCACCCAAACTCTGACACTACTGCTGCCTTTTGTGTTGCCTAATCAACACCAGGGTGACAAGAGAGTAGAACAGAAGAGGGGAAGGTGGCTCTGGAGAGCTGGTGTAAAAATGGAAGCCTGTTTCTGTAGAAATCTTGACTGTGAACAGTTTGTGTGGTTCGTGTTGTTGCAGGTGGAACAGTTCTGGCGGTTTTACAGTCACATGGTACGTCCTGGGGACCTGACAGGCCACAGTGACTTCCATCTTTTCAAAGAGGGCATCAAACCCATGTGGGAGGTGAGTTGGAGCTCTTACTTCTGCCTTGATATTTTCCCACGATATTTTGGAGGGAACCTTTCTACGGTGGAGGGACTCTTGTCATTAAATGGCACTCCATTGGATTTTCTTGGGTGAAAAGCTTTCGTCTGGGTTTCCTGTAAGCTTGTCCTCAGAACTCTGTCCCATGTAATGTAAAAGTCCTGCTGCCAGAGAGGGAAGATGGGAAGGCTTCTGGCTGCACCCCCACAAAGGTTGCTGAACTGCCATTGCCAGTGGAGGGGGTACCCCAGCTAAGCTCTGTGCCTCCCAGTAGAGGCACTTGCCCCTTATAGCTGCCTCCAGTGACAGCAGCGCAGGGCTTTCTTCTGGAGGGACTGGACCTCTCCAAGTGGAACTCAACAAAGCTTGTAAAAACCAACCCTCCTTTTTCAGTCAAGAAAGGCAGAGGTGCATATGGTTAAAAGCCTACGCACAGAGCTGGAAATGGAAAAACAACTTAGCCTTTTATTTGCCTTTTTTTTGTTGTTTGTTTTTTTTGTTCCAGGGCTTTAGTTTGCTTCTATTTCTATCCAAATCTGTTAAAAAAAACTTAAAAAAATCTTTGCCCAGCAGATCATTCTTCCAGTTCCTGGCCTGCTTCCAGCAATGACCAATAGCATTCACAATATGAGGATTTTATGTGTTTCTCTGAAGTACCTAATTATACTGCTTGGTCCTGAGAAATTTATATGCGACCCTTGTTGGCAGTTATTTTAAGCAAGGTGTTTTATAGCCAGTTACTGCAAATACAATTTATATAAAACGTTTCACCCTCTTTGGACTCCTGGTGAGCAAGTTCCTCAGACAGTGTGTCTACCAGAGAGTCCCCAAGTTAATGATAATTTATTTAAATTTCTATATCTATATTTTCTATTCTATATATAGAATTTCTATAAAGCATTTCCCGGTAGCCATTTTAAGATATAGGTGGAGAGATCTTTTGGTATTTTTACTTCTGGCCCTACTTTCTTATATTTCTAGAAGAGGACCTGAGATCTCACTTCTGGCCTTCCATTGCTGCATGCTTTGTAGGGCTTTGTTTATGCTTCTTTTGTCTTCCAAACCAATCCTTAGTTACTGTTATTCTTGTAGGCACATATGTGCCTGTGTGTAGCTCTGATCTTTTTCTGCATCCATCTGTGCTTTTCTGGTAAAGTCAGAAGCACTAAGCATAATATTCCCTGGTGATTTACTGGGCTGCAGATCATTATTAGTCTGGTAAAGGAAAATCGGATGCTTGGCTGAACCGAAGCTTGTTCAACCTGAAAGAGAACTAACAACCATAAAGCACGTGATACAGCATCTGCCTCCCAATCACTGCTCTCTCTGTAGCCTTGAACCTGCCTAAGCCACCTTTGAGATATTTTTAGCAATATCACTGTCTCTTCTGATGCCCGTTAGTCATTGTGGAAACTTTGAAGAGTTAAACCCAACTCCTGGTCTAAAGGCTGTGATGTTCGCAACTTGGAAAACAAGGGCATTTAACAGAAAGTAGTTTGCTTCTTACAGGAGTCTGCCACATTCCTAGAACTTGTGTTGGTTTGGATGGCTCCTGTCATGCTTTGAGGTTTGTCTGGAGCTGACGCTTTCCCCTTTCAGTCCAGCATATACCTGAAAAGCAGGAGTCAGGTGCCTGCTGCTGTTATGCTGACACTTCCATGTTTCCTCAGGATTGCTTCTTTAGCACTTGCTGTCTGTGAGAGAGCACACAAATATTTAGTTTTATCTGAGCCCTAGAGAAGCTTTAAGGCTAAAATAAAATTAACTTTATTTCATTAAGAAGGGTTGGGCTGCCTTGCCTGGCATCTTTAAGGTGTGTCCCAGCTTGGCAGAGGGGATTGCTGGGGATTTGGAGAGGGATGTCCTGTTTTGTGCAGTCCCCTCCGAGTCATCCTTTGTTCTCTGTTTCTGTCCTAGACCTGTCTTCCCTTGCCCTTCCTAACTGCCACCTCTTTGACTTGTTCCTACCTCTCTGTCTTCAGCTTTGGATGGAATTTGTTTCCCTCTCACCATGTAAGATTCCCCAGCTACAGTGTTGTACCAGAGAATGCCACAGTGTTCTGCACAGAGGAGGAGCTGCCCTTTGACATAGCTGTGTGTTCTGGGGAGCAGAGGAGGCTGTAGCAGTTTCCAGCTTTTTGTCAGCTTCAAGATACAGAATTACAATATTGAGGTGACAGACTGGGTGCTTAGCATAATTTTTTTCTTTTATTCTCTCCCCTCATTTTGGTTATTTTCCTGGGTCACCACGGTGTGGAGCAAACATCCAGCTGTATGTATGATGTGTAATAATGTCAGTAGTTCTCAGAGAACAGGGTGGTCCTTTCTGTGTTAACACAACTTGTGAGCCCATTCCTGGAAATGTGGAAGGAAAATGTTTATCAATTTTTCTCTTGCTTTTAAAATACCGCTTTGCAAACTCTCTCCTGGCCTTCCATGCTCTATGATGAGGGGGTTCTCCTGTTTTACAAGGATCTTGTTTTACAAGCAGAACTACATATACGGTGGATTAGACAAATAGTGAACGAGTCTCAGGTTTAGGAATAGTTTTAAAGTCCTTGCCTCTGGGTCTGTTTGTGCAGATTGGTGGGCTGGTGTTAGTCTTTGCTAGTGGCATCAAAACACTAGAACTCAAGTCTTCAGAGCATAGAACTTCGTCTGGAAGGCTGAGGGCCATTGTTTCAAGTACTTTGTATTCAAAGTAAGTGGTTTTCCTCTGTCTCTGCTTATATGGAGGAGAAGTGAAATAAAATGCTTTTCCTTGAAAATACCTCCCTTGCCCCACCCAATCAATATCTGCTCCTGTTTGTGGCTCAGCTGTCTTGTGGGTAGCAGAAAAAGAGCTAGGAGAAAACAAATCAATTTATTTCCCCTCTTCCTAGGATGATGCCAACAAAAATGGTGGTAAATGGATTATCCGTCTGCGGAAGGGCTTAGCGTCACGGTGCTGGGAGAATCTTATTCTGGCCATGTTGGGAGAGCAGTTCATGGTGGGGGAAGAAATCTGTGGGGCCGTTGTCTCTGTCCGATTCCAGGTGAGTGCTTTTGAGAACTGGCACGTGCTGCCCTGTGGCAGGGCTGCAAAAAGTGCCCCGTGCTTACCCCTCCCTCCCCTGCTGTTCTGCAGGAGGACATCATCTCCATATGGAACAAGACAGCCAGCGACCAGGCCACGACAGCCCGGATACGCGACACGTTACGAAGAGTGCTCAACCTACCTCCCAACACCATCATGGAATATAAAACCCACACCGATAGCATCAAGTACGTGTGCTGGCCAGGGGGGTGCTGCAGGTTGCATGTGTGCTTGAGCAGCTCAGTGCACGGCGCAGGCGTTGGCAGAAGTGCTCGTGTGCGTTAGGGCTGTTCCTGCAAACTGAAGTGCAAACAGCAGCAGTTGTTGCCGGCGCGCTTTGAAAGCCAAATTCCTGTGTTGTTGTTGTGCTGTTGTTAGGGGTGTTTGGTTCTATGAGCAAAACCTTCTTCTTAAGTGTGTGATCCAGGGTTATTTTAACAATCTACCCAGCCTGTCACTCAGGCTATGGGCAGCCCAGGGTGGGACTGTGGCTTGATGTATTCAAAGACAAGATTGCAGTGGAGGGGGGGGGACACGAATCATTTAAATAAACAGAGATTCTGGGGAATAAAGTGCGGAAGCTAACGGGGATTTATAGTGCCATTAGACTTATAAATGGTCTTGGGAAAGTGCTGTGTGAATTTACAGTGCTGTACAAATGATTTCTAATCATAATAAACGTCATATATTAAGTCTTCCAGGCCCTGGTGACAGAGGCTCTTTAACAAGACTAGAAGATCGTGGTACACAGAGAGGACAGCTGTATTTTAAAATAAATGTATTATAGCTTACCATATCAGGCCATTCAGGGTGACTTTTATTTCCCACAAAGTGACGAAAAATTGCACATATAGGTATTAGTTAGAGGTGAGTAATATGTTGTTTTTATTTTTTTCTTAGGTGGGTTATAAACCAATACACTGATTAGGTCATATTGGTTAAATTAATACTTGAAAATGTGCACACAGAAAAAAAAGTGAAGCAAATGAGTAAGACACTGATGGGGCAGAGAGCTTTCTAATCTTGCCTGTGATGAGAGTGCAAGTATCTTTCATGACTTTCTTTTATCATGCTGGCTTGTTCTTTCCATGTAATCACCCTGTCATCAGTCTGCTGTCAGACAGTTTGATGGGATCAATCCTGGTTCTAGCAGACAGCTAGCTTCCAGTTTTGAGTGTGGGTCACTAGTAATTATACAGAGATCTCGTTGAAACTGCCTGTAGGCATCTAGTGTTCCATGTGGCCCCCCTCCTGTGTGCATGGGAAAGAGAAGGGAAGGAGATTATTTTTTCCATGATTTTGCCGGTAAAGTTTCTCATGCACTTTTTGCCAGGAGAGGGCACTATGGACTCTCTGTCCGCGTTGGGAAACAGCAAAGTGCTCATGTGGACACACAACAGAGTATTTTACTCCTGTTCAGGAGCAGCAGACTGCGGACTGTGGTGATGCAGCTTTGTGGTGAGAGCAGGGAGGTGTTTGACTTCTCTCGGTCTCTGTAGGAAAAGCTGCGTATGGAGCCAGCTGTCCTAAGCTGTGGTGGTGGTTCATGTAGCAAGTGTAGAATGGGAATGATGTGGCCTTTCCCTTGTGAGTTATCGCCACCAGCACTTCTAGCACAGAGAATGCTGCTATAGCAATGTTTGTTCTTGCTCTGGCAGGTGTAAGGCCTTGAGTGATGGTGCATCCAGTAGTGTGGCCTCATTTCCCTACACCAGTGTAACATGCTATGCTTGCTGCCCTCTCTTCCTGCATAGCATCCAAGTTTCATTTTGTGCTGCTGATGTGTGGTGCAAAATGAGCTCGTCTGAGAATAACAGGTGTTGAAGGTATCAAGTTTGGTAGCTCAGATTACAGTTGGGAGCAATTCGTAAATAGAGGCTGACTGGCTCATCTCCCACTCATTCTTCTGTGAGTAGGAGGGTTAGTCAAGAACTGCTTCAATGATGTCCCAGTCAGGTAGGTCTAAGCAATTAACTTTCTGACATGTAGGGCATCATGAAAGCCTCTTTTTTTCCCATTGCCTCACTTGAGCTGCAGCAGTCTGATTGCAGTGCTCTCCAGCACCTCCTTCCAATGGCACTGGTGTAAATTCAGAGCAGAGCTCCTGTCGGTGGAGTTTCTGTGTAGTAATGCACAGACCAGCTTCTTGTGCCTCTCTTGCCTGGTACCAGCAGGCAGCAAGGGGCAGCAGCTGCAGAGAGGTGACGGTGGCTGCTTTGTGACAGAGAAGAGCAGGACAGCCCCAGCTTTCAGTCTGACTCTGCTTGGCTTAGCTTCATATCATTAAGGTTCTCTCACTAATGAAGAATCTCTTGTGTAACTGGTTCTATCCTGCATAAAGTCTGGCTCCTTTTCCTCACCCATCTATCAAGTCTTGTTGAAATACTGTCCATCATGAATAAACTCCACTTACGCTGCACATGTACCATGTGATTTATGACTCGGGAGGGCTTTCTAGCCAGCACTCTATATTCACACTCTGGCTGTGTTTCATGAAAAGCTCTAATGGAAGAGCTGTGCTCTAGGCTTTGTCAGGGCTGCCTTTCGAGGGGGGCTCGTGGCATTTTTCATTTGTATGGGCTGCATCTCTCCACTAGAGCTCTGCTCATGTGCGGGGTTTGATTGGCATTGATTGTGCTTCAGGGAAGGGAGCATGCTTAGCAAGAAAAGAACAGGCGTTTCTCAAAACCTTGACTTTTAGGTAGTGAATTGACCTGGATTAGCTTTTGACACACTGTAAATGAATGCTTCGGTAGAAATTGCTAGCATGCCTCTCACTGTGGAACCTGAGCCCTGTGTTTCAGATTTTATATATTCCTTTTGTGATGATGCATTTCATATTAAATCATTTCTAGACACCATTTTTCATGAGTTGTCAGTGAGGCTGCAGCCCTCTTTGTTTCAGAAAGTGGTGGTGCTGCCAAGCTGCATCTGAAAAGTACCTGTTGCGTCACAGCAATTCCAAGGAGCTGTTCTGCATTCTGTCCTTCCTGCTCCCAGTGGTGGGGCTTGTGCATTTAGCTAGATAAGCAGATCTTTCATTGCAATTTTCCTGTGTTTGTCCTTTCTCTTGCTTGTGATACTGACAAGCTGCCTAAATCCCAGCGAGTAGAAGGGTCAGCCTAGTCTGTATGAATTTCCAATCTTGCTAGGAGAGCTAGAACAATCTCTTGGACTCTGCTTAATTCCAGGGATTTATAGTACCTTAGAAATTACAGCGCTGAGTGCCTGAAGAGAACATATGTGACATTTTGTGGGCTACCTTGTTTCAGTAGCTGGAGAGAAATTGCTTCTCTTTGTTCCCTCAGAGGTGCACTGAGAGAGGTGCCTTTGGATGCAGTGAACCACTTAATAGGTTCAGTTCATCAGTGTTGTTAACCTTGGAGGTGACATGGTCCAGAAGTGACAGTGGCTTATGGACAGTGGTACTTCCTGTGGCTTGGCATTAATGGGAAAAAAACCCAACCTCTTTTGCTGCTGTAGGAGGTGCACTGTGCTTTTTTGAAAGCAGAATGTTGCCAACCACAGCCTGGCCATGTCTCAGCGAAGCCACTGAAAATATTCAGGTATCTGTAGTGAGTGAACTGCAGGTGGGAGAGGGGTGAAGGGGAAGTGATCGCTTTCACGTTTGACTTTTGGAGCATTGCAGCGTGGAGTTCTTGGCTGCCTTGCGTACACCTTTGCCCTGCCTGGGCTTATCAGCCTTTCTTTTCCACACTGATAACTGTGTGGTCAGTGAACATCTTTGTTGAGAGCTCTCACCCCCAACACCGTCTAGGAATCCCAGGCAAATTCAGCAACACTGCTTCCAGTGCCAGGAGAGACCAGGGCAGTGGCCATCAGCAGGTTGCCACTGAGCAGGCTGGTGTGGAAATGTTTTGGTTGCTGTGTGACGTTATGGATTGTTCTGTCAGCTCTAAAGCAAGGCTGCTTTTTCCGAAAACAAAGCTTCGCTTATTCGTAAGTGCCTGCTGCAGTGAGAGCTGAGCAGGGTATAAAACTATCCTTTCCTTTCAAAGTCACCACTGATAACTAATGGGATGGCTCGAGTAAATGAGAAGAATTGTTGATCTTAATAGAGCTGGCACTGGGTTCATTTCACTGCAGGCACTTGGAGGAAATGGCCTCAGACTATATTGTAGGTAGGAAAGGAGGATATCCTATGGAGGGAATAATGCACCGTAAGAAGACTGCAGGGGTGAGGTTCTCAGGACAAAAAGAAAGGAATGGCAAAAAGAGTGAGGAATTAGGAAGAGAAATCCCTGTGGAAGTGGCAGGTGTTGGGCAAGAAGATCAGTGTTTGTGAGGAAGTAAGCTGGTGGTAGGGTGCTTGTGAGGTCTCCCTTGTCACAGCACAGTTAAGCTAATTCTGTAACTATTGTGGTTTTATAGCACTGGTTTCCATTTACTTGCTGATTTCCAAAACCATAGGAGAACTCCTCAATGCTGTTGTTCTACTTGTGTCGCCTGTGCCTTTGACTGTGTCTTAAATGGTGTGGGCAGGGTTAACCCTGCCTAAAGAGAGATGGTTTGCAGATGGGACCCTCACACATTGTCTGATGCCGGTCAGGGCAAGGCAGGTTGCCTTGGGTCTTGCCAGCTCTAGAACTGCATTGTTTCACCCTCATCCATTCAAGTCCGAGAGCAGGAATAAAATCTAGAGGAGAACAGTGAGGTTCCGGATCTGATTGCTGTCCTCTTCTCCTGAATCTCTGCAATACTGGCTTAATTAATTTATCACTCCATTCTCCAATTCCAGTAATGTTTCCAGGTGCTGCAAATCTAAGAGCACTTGCATAGACTTGGTCTTTGAATTGATGGATTCATTGATTCATTCTCCATCACCATAATATGCTTTATTCGGAAGTGTCCATGACTTTGTGAAAGGCTTCCTTATCTTAGCGGCCTGTCTCTTACCAAAAAAGTGCCTATAACCTATTTATTTAATGTTTTTTTTTCAAGGAGGTCAGTTTAGTTGTGTTTGTTTAGTTGTGTTATATTGCCTTTGCTACAGGTACTGCCAGATAGGTGAAAGAATTATTTCAGGCTAGAAGACTATCCTAGATTTTTTTTTTTTCAAGCTGTTAGTCACAAAGTTCTTGTCTGCCTGTGAACAAACCTCCAGGGAAGCACCCAGAAAGAAGCTGTGCTGCTCTGGACACCTGCAGAGTGTAGTGAGTGGTCAGTGTGCTGGGAGGTTCCACGTGGGCTGGCAAAAGACAGACCTTGGTGCCCTTTATAAGGTACCATAAGTGCACTCTGAGCTCTCTGAATCCTTTCTTAGCTGGGGAAGGAGATGGTAGGGAGCAGAGTTGCACAGAGAAATACTGGAGGCAAACTGCTAGGAGTGGATTTAATTGAGGGTGTTTGCAGAAAACAGCTAGTGCTGCTTGCACAATGATGATTTGGAAAGTCCCTTGAAGCAGCTAAGACTGCCCTTCCTCTTTTTGCTGGAGTCTTCCTCTTTTTTTTTTCCTTCTTTTTTTTTTTTGTTTTTCAGGAGATAGTGGCTTCTCTTCTCATTTTTCTTCCTCCAACTTACTTGCTGGGGCTAAAGGCAGCCCTTTCTGGGTCCTGACCCTGGGCATTGGGGAAGAAGGTGGGAAGTTTCAACAGTTGTGGGTCAGGAATGAGTGTGGAAGAACAGCTCTGGCTGGCTTTATTTAGCCTGCTAATGTTTCCATTTCCTATCTGTTCAGTGGGAATAATCTGAGTGTTGGGGATCAATTCACTGAGTATCTGATTGCTGTGCAGACAGTATGGCAATAAGGTACTAAAAATGTCTATACATAAAAATAACCTCTTAGATTCTCTGGCACTGTGCCGTTGGCATGTCACAGGTCATAAAGATTCTGCCAGATGAAATTAACTGGCAGCCTTGTTCGGTATGGAATGAGAGCAGTTTGCTCTCCTAGCATAGTTTAGGTACATTAGGGCAGACACATCCTGGTGGATTTTTTCAGTCAAGTCAGCAGATAGTTGGAGTCATTAGTACTATAATATATATGAGGGTCTTGAATTAAAAATTCTTGGCTGGAAGAGCTTTTTCTCTCTCTCTGTGAGGACAGAGATGAAGGACTGTGTGCATGATGTTATTGGGATGTTGGAACAAGGAACTCCTTAGTATGAAAGGGGTAATAAACTATCGATTATGTTGACAGATAATCTGCCCTTGTGTTCCTTCTGCTGAGAAGTTGCAAGTCTGGGAGAAGTATGGGAGAGGAAAGAGAGATGTGATTATGGGTGATGGGAATGTGTTAGAAATACAAGAGAGGCTGGAGGGAAGACATGAAGGTGGAGGCTTTTTGACAAGTCTGGAGATGTGCAAAGCTTACCAACAACAAAGAGGGCGTCAGATTCAGAGTTTCTCTTCTCCCTAACTTTCTTCTGGAGAGAGGCCGTTGAACCCCAAAGTCTCTGTGTTTATTTGGGCTATGACTGGCTGGGAAAGAGCATGTGACACCTAAGCTGCTTTTGCAAATGCTGTTTGGGAGCTTGACTCTGAGGCTCAGGTAAGAGCTGGGTTGGTGGTCTGGTTTTGGCACAGGTGCTGACTAACACAGGGTTTCCATTTCTGGACTCTCCTGTTGTGTTGCAGTGGCCTGATGAGGCAATGCACAAAACAAAATGTGAGGTAGCTGAGAAGTACCAGCAAAAAAAATCTAGAGGGTGGTCTGAGTTTATGATTGACCTGGGTTCCCTTTAAGGTGCCTCCAGCTCCATGGGACTCTGTGGCTTCAGTAAATGGCTTGGCATGTGCTGTAGGCACCAGTACTGTTTTGCTGGGCATGGAGAACTATGAGGTTCTTTGATGTCTCTGATCTCAGAAGATAATAGTCATGCTCACATTAACCTCAGCATCTTTTCCCTGAGAGGTTTTTCACTATGCTGCCTTCGTAAAACTGACAGCAATTTTTCAGTCTGCCGCCTTCATCCATCGGTAACGTTCTCCACCAGGGAATGCAGTGTTAGGCCTGTCCCTCTAACTTATCTAAAAACATTTTCATTTCAAATAGCTGTGATGCTTTTACTGGGTCATCATTAACAATGCAGATTTACAATAGGAAATGAGACTTCCTAATAACAATTGGGTTCTGCTGCCTGATGGAAGAATTTTGTAAGAACTGTGTGGCATTAAAAGAAGCCCCTTTTGCCAGGATTACCTGCATATGCACTATGTGGCAAAGCATGAGGCCAGTAACTGGCTGAGTTTAACCAGCCAAGGAATGTGATAATCCTCCAGAAAGACGTAACATGGGCTATTTTATGAGCAATAGGAAATGGATATTCCATTTGCGACTAGGAAGGTCATACCTGTCTCTGGGTATTAATGTGGCTTTATCACCAGCAGCCAGTGGGAACGCTTCATGTCTGTGCAGAACGCTAAAGCTGCCTTGTGCTGTCAGATGTTTGGCTGGCTTTTAAGGATGCTTCTATCCACTAGGGCTATCAGAGAATATTGCCTTGCTCTCTGAAGACAAGTGCCTTTCAAACGCCATTGAATGTTTCTGCTCTCGTTAAAAGTTAAGAAGCCTTTGATCTGAAGTGCTATTTTTTGTTTTTTATTTCATTTTTTTTCCCTCTGGCTTGCCAGGGCCTGGGAGGAGTTTCATGGCCTGGTGAACAGCAGTGGCCGCTGATCGAGCGCTCCCCCTCCCTCTGTCACACCCAGGGTAGGGCCTCATCTTTCTTCCTATGTGACTTCATGGCATACCTCTCAGCTTCCAACCTTATTCCCATGGGCTGGCGTGTTCTCCTGCCTTATGGGCCTGATGGTGGGCCCATTCTGCTATTTGTTCTTTTCCAAAGGTCAAAATGATTTTTTAAATTTTTTTTTGACCAGACACCGCATTTTCTGTTGAGGTGCTGTGTGCTCTCTTGCTAATGTGTCCTTCCTCTATATGAGGCACTTGTATCCCAGACCTGGTGCCAGGAGGCTGAGAGGTATGTCTGCAGCTTGGGTGTGTTGCCTAGGGTTGACTGTATCAGGTATGGAGTGGTAAATCTTAAGCACATCCAGGTGATGGACCCTGAGAGGCACCTGGGGCCTGACACATAGCTCTTTAACAGTGGGCTGGAAGAGAATAAATTAGTTGGTCAATAAAAGCTTGTTCAGGAAGGACACCCAGTAGCTACTGTAGGTAGAAATAATAATGTTGCGGCTAATGAGACAACCACCTGCTACTGCTGGTAGTGTCAGCCAAGATGTGCAGAGAAGATAGCCAAGGTGAGCCCAGGGCTGCTGGGAGCCTCACAGCTCAGACTGTTTTTCCCCCCAGTGCCAACTTCCCTGATGGAAGGCCCTTAAGAAGGGTCAGCAAGAGGCCTGGCCATGAGAGTTGGGTTGGTTGTAGCCAAGTGGGATCGCTGCATTGCTGAGTGCCAGAGCAGAGGAATCTACTGGAAGGACACATTTACACTGCCCAGTTCCCATAACTGGGGAGTGAAATGTAGCTGCTCCAACACAGCTGAGCTCTGAGGAGCTGCTGGGGATCCCAAAACCTCCCTCAACAACACTGGGCAAGCACTGTTCTCATACCTTGCCCTGAAGTCATGGGTGAAAATAGTATCTCTCTCTCCTCACAGGTTTGGCTTTTTGTGAGGATCAGTGTTTACAAAATATTCCATAGGCACTTGGTGGTGTTGTTATTGTTAGATGACATTCAGATGTCCTTCCGGAAGAGGAAACCAGCTCACTTTGTGAAATACCAGGCTCTGAAGGCAGCAAATGTGCCAAGGGTACAGGAAAACAGGGGCAGAGTTCATTTAGCTCTCTGCTGTATTGGGTGGCCTGTGCTGAGCAGGGATGAGCAGAGGGCCTGGGGCACCCCAGTGAAGGCAAAAGGAGGGAAAATGTAGCAATCTGTGCAGGAAAGAGCTAACTAAAGTGTGCTGTCCTCCTGAGGCAGATGGCACAGGTGAAAGTCCAGTGTGGGATAGAAAGCCAAACCACTGTTGCAAATTAACCAGAATCCAGTTAATGACTCCTGAATCACATTCCCAAATGGCAGCCCAGCCGACTCTTCTGGCAGGTGCAAAGGTGAACCCCAGTCTTCTGCTGATGGCTGCCAGCATGGTTTTTGCTGTCATGCCATAGCAGAGTAACTTTTTTAACTCTCTGAAAAGTGGTTTTTACTTCCTTCTGCTCTTCCAGTTCTCCAGCCCACCTCCTGGAGGTGTTCCAGTCTGTGCTGGTACAGCTGCCATGCAGCTCCTGGCAGCACACAATGATAGCTCAAGGGTTTGAGTGGAATTTCACAGTCCTGCAGAGCACCTTGCAGCTGAAGTTGCTGCCTTTACTCTTCAACCATTTGGTGTCGTATGTCCTGAGGCATCCCTAAGTGTTTTGGCTTGGGCAGCTTACAGCCCTGTCCGTGTTTATGGGAAGAGCTGCCAAACCTATCCTCTCAAAGTAATTGTAATCTCATTTGTTTCCAACACACCACCTTTCTATTAATGTGGAAATAACGCTTTGCCTGTTGCTGCTGCTCACAGGCTGGCAGTAAGCAGTAACAGATTTCTGTAACCTGCCCCATCTTCAATTGCTGCAGTGCCATGAGACTGTACTGAGGGAGGTTGTAGACCAGCACTCCTTCCTTGGTCAGTAGCCCCTGAGGCTTGTGGCTGTACTAACATGAGTGAGTAGAAGCTGCTGAAGAAACTCTTCTATTTAAACTTGAGAAAAACACCCTTTTCAGATTAGATATTCTTTTAAGGTAGGAGAGATCAGAGAGCTAAACTTGTTGACAGTATGACTAAATACAAGAGACAGAGGCAGGGGGAGGTTGGTCTTACGGTATATTTGTGTTCCGAGCAGAATCCCTGAGATGAATTTTCAGTAAGGAAGAGACCTTGCAAGCTGTTTAAACAGCAGAATCCATCAGGGAGGTTTCCACACTCTGTCATGTGCTTTGCTCACAGGAGATGACAATTTTTTCTTCTCACTGAATGGGGAGGAACCAGGATCTCCCTCTGTTCCAAGTGTTCTGGAGTGACAGCTGACTTGTGTGAGAAGTCTGTGGTTAGGAAGCAGATCTGCATAGGAGGTTTAACGAGCGTTGATGTTGAGTGATGTACTGGGATGGCAACACTGGTAGCTGTGGTGGGGAGAATGGGGAGGTGCTGTGATCTGAAAGAATGCACATCTTTAACCACTTTTTTTCTTCCCTCTGTTTTCCAGGGATAATTCAAGCTTTCGAAACACAAAAATCACATTGTGAGAACAAGAGTTGGCACTAAGCTCCTCTCTCCGTGTTGAAAGCACTGAGAGTGCCCTCCGACCTCTGAAAGGACTCATGGGCCACTCTCGCACTCCTCCCTGGGGGAAGGATCCATCTGAAGCCCTCCAGCAGCGGTGACAATAGAGGCCGATTTTGTCTTACACAAACTTTTTTTTAGCAGTGGGGCGGGAGGCAGCCTTTCAATTAGCGGTGGGCCCTTGGGGCCGCATCTTGCAGCACTTTCCTCTCTTTCTCTACATGGCATGCAGGATCTCTGGGATTCTGTGTCAACATCAGAGCCTTTTGCTGAGGGATACCAGTATTATAAATCTCTCTGCAGCTGGGAGGAGCATCCCAGTTGAGAGTCAGCCCTGTGGTTTTCAAATGCCCCTTTTCAGTTCTGCCAATAAATTATTGGGTCTCTTTGTTTCTTTCTGTCTCTTTTATTTTTTGGCTCTGTCTGAAATTTGGTGGGGTGGTATTTCTCTAGGCTACTTGCTTTGTCTTTGCCTCTTCTCCATACTCCTAGGTTAGCAAGGCCTTGTACCCACCCCTATTTGTTGTGGAGAGGGATGTGAACTTCCCTTAAACCAGGACAAAGAGATGTTTGGTGTCAGTTGCCTTCACTCTGTCTCGGTGGAGAGCCAGCAGTACTGGCTGAATTCAGGGCCAAGCCTGCTTCTGGTGTGCACTGGGGTTTGCAAGTCTCTGGCCACCTGGGAAACTGGGCCCCCAGTGGGTGTAGCAGAAGAGGGCGATGGCCCAGCCTGCCGCTCATTGCTGCGTGACAGCTGCGACCAGAAGAGGGGCTGGGAGTGACCCCCTGTCCTCTGGGGTGAGCCTCAAATGATGGGTTGTTGCCTGGAAAGCCAGCATGGCTGCAATTTGGATGCCACGGAAACAATAGGAGCTAATTATTTCCTCTGATTCTGCTTGACTACAACACTAATTGTACTCATTAACAGCTCCAGCCTTTTCTCCTTTTCCTTGGGGAATCGCACAATTGCCTTTCATTTTTAATGGAGCCTTTGCCTTGCGCCCAGGAGGGGAGGCTGTGGCCAGCGATGGGGCACATCTCCTGCCCCACGTGCTCTGTGCAGCCCCCCAGGAGAAGGGGCTGCTTGGGCCAATTTGCTCGTGACCGCAGAACCAGCAGCCCATGTCTGGGACAATTAACGGCCTTGAGGCATGGGAGACCTTCAGCCTCATGACTCCAATTGCAAATTCCTTGTCTTACTATTGAAATCTAGATTGAAAGCAGCCAGGACTGGCAGAGAAAACAGTTTAAAATATTCAGTCTTCTGAAAGGTTTGTTTTCTCCGTTGAGGGTGTCAGTTCTAGGCTGTCTCTAGGGACATTTCTTGCACTGACAGCAACAACTAAGTGCTCCCCGTGGTCAGGCAGTTAGCAGCTGGCTGGGCAGGGAGCAGGGCTGTTCCCCAAGCTGTAGTGGTGTCCCTCTTTGTGTTTCTTGAGACCCACTGTCCTGTTCCTGCTTTTGGCACTTGTTTGTCACCAGTTCTCAACCACAGGCTCTTTTCCAGACATGGTTTGTTTTCCCTGCTGCGAGCAGGTACTACTACGGCTGCTACTTGAGATTCCTTTTAAATACAACTCTCCCCTGCTGCTCTCCAGTATTTGTTAGGGGGGATTTAGTTGTAATTACATTTTGGCAATCTAAGCAAAAATAGCCTTGCAAGGCAGGACTGAAATATTAGCTGCAGGTTCCTTTTATTCATAGCATATTTAGCTTTTTGCAGATGACATCCCTTAGGGCTTTAGTCCTGTTGTTGTGCCCAGCTGTGCATCATGTCCACCTCTGTTATTTCATGTACTCGCCTACTTCTCGCCTCTGATGCCCCTTGTCTAAGCTGATGCTGATGAGTGCAGGCTTGCTATTAAATCTGAAAATGCTGCAGTCCTGCTGTGCTCGCCCTCAAATATACTTTGCGAGTGAGCTGTGGAAGAGCCCTGCCTGGGGAGGCTGTTCCTCTCCTCCCACTGCCCCTGTGGTTGAGATTTGGAGGAACTCAGCAGAGGTTCCTCTTGCTCAGCCTTGAATAGAGTGAGCTGGCTGGGTGTGGAGTTTGTCCTCTTTAAGGCTACTTTTCCTGAGGTCAGGAGAAAAGCAGTGTTTGATCAGTGCCGAGCACCAGGTGCCTTCTATGGCCTGGAGAGGGATGGAGCCAGACTGCTTTTTGAGCTGGACTTTTGGCTTGTGGTCTGCTGTGTCCTGCTAATGAGAATGGTGAAAACACAGGCATGAGGTTGTTTGGGAAGGGAAGGAGCTTCTGTTGTGCTCTAGAAAAAGGTTTCAGATCCTCTTCATTCAGGAAGGAAGCCTGTAGCCATGGGAGCCCTAAATCTGTGGTGAGTCAAGACCTTTCCTGCTTTCCTTCTCCCAAAGGCTTTGAACACCCTTGAACTTCTTTAACTCCCTGCAAAGTGGCTTATGGGGAAACTGGAAGAGCTGTGAACCCCTTTGAGCCCTGGAGCCCGAAGAAGAGCATTCCCTTGGGCTCTTCTTTCCCAGGGGGATGCTGAGCTGTGGTGGGCTCATGGGCCCTGGGTGTGTCTTGCTACAGCTGGTCAAGTAGGGGCTGATGGCTCTTCCCAGCCCACAGAGAGAAAGGAGTTCTCTCTGTGGAGGGGAGCATTTGGTGGATGATGTCACCCTGTCTTAGTGCTTCTTGATGGAGTGTAGGTACATGAGGCTGATACTGGGTGGGGGAAGCTTTTCCTCTCTCACTGCACTCCCCCCATAACCTCAGAGGATGATCTGCAAGATATTTGCACACCAGATCCTGCAAGGCACGTCTGCTGCCCAAGGTCTGTGACATCCCATCTCTTGCTTTTGTTCTTGTCTCTGATGATAAACCACAGAGACCTCCTGAGGGCTGGTAAAACCACTACTTGGAGATGGTGGAGAGTGTGGTCTCGGTCATGTTCTCCTGGCAGGCTGGAAGAGCTGATCCATTTCCACTTGTGCTGTATGGACATGCTGGAGTCTGAGCTCACTCGAAGGAGCAGCATCCCTGGAGTGGTAAGAAGCAGCTGACAGTACCAGGCCCTGGAGACTGGCCGCAGGATGATAGGGAGCCAGTAATCAATGGGAAATGGCCAGGCAAAGACAGACCAGAGCTCATTATTTATGCGTCTTGGGGATAGAGAGTCTGGGGCCTGTGGACATTCCTCATACTCTGGTTTGGGCAGCTTACAGCAGGTCCTGGCTCTCACAGGGTTGGGGACACTGGGCCAGGGGAGTCTGTCCCTTCAGCCAGTGAGAGGCGTGGCCCTGGCCAGGTCCGGAGTACTGCGCAGTGCTGTCACTTGCCAGCAAGACTGAGGCCAGGAGTACAGTGCCCCAGGACCTGGTCACCTCACCTGGGCTGTGGCCATGGGAGGTGACCCAGGCGGGGGGCTGGAGCCAGCCAAGGTCCTCTGAGCACCCCTGCCCGCACTGGTGAGCACCATCCCCACCTCCTTCAAGATGCCAGATGGGAGCTCCGTATTCACCTGGTGTTGGTGCTGTGGGCACTACGCATCTCGTAGGGATAGGGCAGGAAAAGCCACCTTGCAGAGAGCAGAGGCAGACTGGCACAGCCCTGAGTGGTTCCGGGCCATGACCAGGCTTCAGATGTCCAAGAAGTGATGTCTCAGCTGCTGTGTGTTTTCCTCCCTCCTCCATCCATGCCCACAGTGCCCTCACTTCTCGCAGGCAGTGCCAGGGGTGGCTGTGGGCAGTAACCAACTGGTTTTCTCCCAGCAGCAGCAGAGGCAGCCGGTGCGTGGACTGTGAGGCTGATGCATGTCCTGGAGCCGGGCACAGGAGCCAGCATGAGCTGGATCACAGAGGAGCAGATGCTGCTTGCCACCATTCCCAGGCTGACCTCTCTCATCTCCCCTGCCAGCAGGGACAAAGCCAGGGGGCCCCAGAGGTCACTGAGGGGCACAGGGGGATGTGGCATTGCTGGGATGGGGGGAAGGGGCTGTGCTTGACAGAGATGATCCCATAGGGCAAGGAAGGCTGGTGGGGGAGGGAGTCCTGCTGATGCTCCCAGCAGGATGGATGCCACAGGGCACACATCCCTGAGGGTGTTTGGGTGCCTGGTGGCCCAGAGTCTTTCCACCTTAAGCTGCTTGCTGGGGATCAAGGGCAGCACTTTAGCTGTCCCCAAGAGCCACAGTCAGGGCATAAATGGAGGGAAGAATTAGCTGCCACTAATCCCATCCATGGCTCCATTGTTGCCCCAGAATGGGCGGCTGTAGCTGTGATTCCTGCCCCACTGCCATGACAGGGATGACAGTGTTCCCATTTGTCCTGGGCTTGAATTTGTAAATTTGCAGTGGGGTGATGTGGCTCTTGCTGCCAGCACTGCTGCATGGCCCATTAGATGTCTGACTCTGCTCCAGTTTCCCCATGTCTCATCTCACAGGATGTGCAGCTTAGAGGTGTGTGGCCAGCCTGCATGAGGTGCACATCCAGCCTCTGAGGCGGGTGCGCATGGAGCAGAGATGCCATGGAGGCTTGCGAGACATGGAGGCTTTATTTCCACGTTCAGCACAGCATGAGCACCCCATGTTCTCCCTTCCCTCATCTCCACCACTGGGCTGGTGGGCACCTGTGAGCATCACTGTGGCAGGTACTGCTTGGGGTCCCCAGGAAAGGGCAGGGCGGGTGCCTGGTTGAAGTGAGCCACGAGGAAGATTCCAATGGTGCCACACACAAAGAGAGAGGCCATGATGAAGAAGCAGACACGGTCGATCACCTGTCCCACCATCATCCACTCTTCGCTCTCCTGCCAGTGGCACAAGAAGGATGAGGGCTGCCCCCACTGCCCCCCATACAGATCCCTCTCCCCCCAGCCCCGACTCACGCTGCTGAAGTCGTTCTGCTCCCGTGTGGCATTGGCGATGTAGTTGCAGGCATCCACGCAGGCGCGGATCTCAGGACCTGCCTCCTCCAGGCTCTGGCAGAAGTCCTGGGTACTGCCACTCTCCAGACCGCGTCCTAAGAGCAACAGAGCCGGCACAGCAGGTACCAGCAAGCGCTTAGTCACCTGGCACAAAGCCCAACTTCACAGGGAGGTGCCAACCCCCCGGGGTCACTCACCAATCTTCTCCAGCACGGTTTTCATCAGCCCATCTCTTTCCTTTTGCTTCTCAAAGAGCAGCTCGGTCCGGGCTTTCCAGAGCATATACTCATCAGCTTTCACCATGAGCCCCAGGGAGCTGCGTCTGCGGATGGCTTGCGGCGGCCCTGGGGTCTCCTCTGGCATGGCCATGCCCAAGTAGCGGGGCAGGAGGTGCAGGAACACCTGGGCACAGTGTCACCGGTGGGAATCTGTCCCACTCACACCGCCCAGAGCACCCAGGGGGTGTGACCGGTTTCCCTGGCATTGCCTGGAGCATGGTGCTATTGGGATGTTGGCACCTGCTGCTCCCCAGTGTTGGGAGTGGCTTGGTGGCACAGTTTGGTCCACTGGGGACATCTGGGGCCTTCTCTTTGTGCCAGGACTTTCACTCTGATGAAGGCATGCCTGCCACCTTGCTCTGCAAGGGACATGGCCTTGATTCCCAAATACCCATCCCATTCCCCCTGTATAAAGGGTAGGGGGATGATGGCAGGTACCTGGCGCACTCTCTGGGACATAGAGTGAGTGTTGGGTGTTCTCAGGGAGACGTTGAGGACAATGACAGCATTCACCACAATCACCACTGTCACCACCATGAGGAAGGTCAGGTATCTGGGGAGGGAGCATAGAGCCTCAGTAGGGCTGCTGAGTCACAAGCTATGGGCATGCAAGATCCTTCTCAGTGCCCTCGTGGGCTGGAAGCTGGTGACCGGCAGTGAAACATGGGCAAGTGGTAGCCCTGTGTCAGCCCCATCTGGGCTGAGAGTTATTCCTGTACCAGGGTCCTGTGTCCCTGAGTACTGGCTGCTCTACAGCAACTGAAACCCTGCTGGCACAGTGTGACAGGAGGGCTGGCACCCTGGTCCCAGTGTGTCACTTACTTTCCGATGAGAGGCACAGCCTGGGAGGTCTCAGGCACCTTCTGGGCAATGAGGAAGAGGAAGACAGTCTGGGCCAGGAGAACATTGATGGAGACAGTGCATTTCTGCCCACCCGCTGCCAAGGAGGAGGAAAGGCAGAGTTTGGCACAGGGCAGTGCTGTGGACGTTGCCCTCCTAAGGCAAAAAACCCCCACACGAAAGCTGAATAAGACAAGTCCTGCCTTGAGATTTTAACTATGGGATACTTGGAAATTTACACACTTCCCCCCATCCAAATACCACAGGAGTGGGTGAGAGATGATACTGATGGTCCCCAAGCACAGAGGGGATGAGGAGCCCTTCCTGGAGCATTGCTGTCTCCTAGCACATCCCCATGCCCACAGTGGGCACGGTCCCAGTGTACCTTTGGCAGGCAGGAAGTAGACAAGCACAGCCATGGCAGAGATGAGGACGCAGGGCACGATGATGTTGATGATGTAGAAGAGCGGCTTGCGCTGGATGATGAGGTAGAAGATGACCTGCTGATACTGGATGTCATCTGGGCTGAAGTGCTCCGAGTTGATGATCTTCCGAGCGGGGCGGTGCTTGATGGCCCATTCACCATTCTCTGCATCGTGATGGTGCCAGGTGAGTCCCACTGTCCCCACAGGGGCACTGGGGCTCCAGCTTCCCAGTCCAGGGAGGAAGGGGAGGACTGGTGATTGGCATGGGCCCCACAGGGCACCTAGGCTGCGCACAGTGCTAGAGCGTCTCGTGAGGGAGATGAGCATTGTGGAACATGCCATGGTGCCTGGCAAAAATACCTCAAAAAGCAGTTGGATGGGGCAGCTGGGCACATATGGGGCACCTTGAACCCCTTGGGGGCTCCCAGGGCTACAGGGGGGTCCTCCCATCTCCCCATTTCCACAGTGCCACAGAGGGAAGCCAAGCATGACACTGGGTGACAGGGCAGTGCTCTCCCCTGCTCTCCGCAGGAGCGATAGATTTTTTCCCAGTCAAGATCGCAACTCAGGCCGGTAATGAAAAAATAAATCTCGCTGCCCGAAAAGCATTTTGTTCCTTCAATATGCAATTAAAATGTGATGGAAAACGTCATTGTTTGGCCATGACAGCTACGTTCCCAGCATCAATCAAGCTTGCAGGAGCAGTGCTCTCCGGGAGCAGCTGCCGGGCTGCGAGAGCCCTGAGCTGGGGGGGTTAGAAAAACAAATCTCTCCCACACTCCCGCTTCCACTAATAACTTAAGTGCCCATGTAATGGTGGGAGCTGCTAATAGTCCCTGCAGCCCTGCTTTTGGCAGCCACCAGTGTAGCAGCAGACCTGTTGGATGTCCCCTTGTGCCATGGGTGTGGCTGCAGTGTTACCTGTGAAAGCCTCGGGGTCGATGAAGATCCACTCCACAGTCTGGCCTTCCTCCACTGTCAGCAGCAGGTTGATTTCATTGGCACTGTACGTCTGGGACCTGGGGAGGGACGAGGTGGTGGAACAGGCTTGCATGCAGCAGGCTGGACGGGCAAAGGGTGCCAGCGTGGCACCAGGTCATGCTGGCCACCTCCAGCTCTGCTTTGGGGTGCTTGGCTTGTCCATAGTGCCTCCTGCCAAGTGGCAGGGGACAAGTAGGTGGCACTTATCTGCCCAGGGGCAAAGGTGGGCATCCCATGCTAATCCCTGTGTCCCAGGAGGAGCTGCCATGGTGCCCATGCTCACTGGAAGACCATGGTGCAGTTCTGCCAGTCGAAGGGGAAGTAGGTGACGTGGATGACGCAGACGCTGCGGTAGATGGCGGGGGGCAGCCAGTAGATGCTGCCATCAGGGGACACCAGCACGTTGGTGTAGAGGGTGATTTCAAATGTCCCGTCGATGCTGGGGGTAAAAAGACGGGCTCAGCCCCAAACTATGCCTGGGCAGGCAGCTGACAGCCCTATGTGGAGACTTGTCCCCATTGCCCCGTCACATACTTGTTCTCCAGGACGATGTCAGGCAGCCAGACCATGGTGGACGGCACCCGCAGCAGCTGGATGTTATCGTATTTCTCAGGGTCCCAGCGCAGGCGATAGTCAGACCATTGCTGGGAGAAGTAGAGAAAAGGAGGAGGGGTCATGGAGCTCCCCAAGATAAAGGAGATTGTGAGCTGCTTGTGCTATGCTGCCCACAAAATGGGCTCATTTTGGGGTGCCCACAAAAGAGGGTGCAGGTTACAGCGCCAGCCCCCCATGGGGTGCCACCCTGATATGCAAACATAGCTGGGCGTGATCCTGCCTAGAGGGGAGGGGTCTCACCATCTCGATCCAGACGTTGGTGGTGAGGGTCTCCTCCCGTTCATTCTGGCAGAGAAGGAAGGAGGGAGATGGCTTTAGTGCCCTGCCTTCTGCCCCACATGTGGGGGCAAATTCTGTCCCCCTGGGGGTACCTGGGGGGATCTCTCACCAGGGAGATGAGGTTGGTGAGGGTGAGCTTGAGGGAGACATCGATGATCTCATGCCCCCGCAGCGCCGGACGCAGTTGCCGATTGTAGTTGGACATGAGGTCCTGGAGCAGCTTCTCCTCCTGGTTCCTGCAGCCCACACCTGGGAGGGCACACGCCATGGGGACACCCCGGGGGGAAGACAGTGGGGTCACTGATGCTCCCAAGACCTGACACGCTGAGGCGGGAGGCACAGGGGTGTGTGCAGGGGGAGGGGATGCCCAGGCGTGTGTTCCTGCGGGTGTGTGCGCTCTGCTCCATGATCCTGACCGTCCCGCCAGTGCCCCCCGTGCAAGCAGGGGGTGTGTCCCCACCACGCCCTCACCAAGCTCACCCGGGGACCTCTCCGGGGCGGGACCCGGAGGCAGTGGGCTGCTAGCACAGGGACAGCCCGGTGGCGCTGTACTCCCGGGGGTGACAAACCCCCAAGTGCAAAGGTGGAGGGGGGGCAGGTGCCCCGCAGGCCTCTCCTGGGCCGGCAGATCTTACCTGCCAGGGTGCAGAGGACGAGGAGGAGGCCGTGGCCACGCATGGCGGTGCCGTGGGGCGCAGGGACTGGGGCTCCGCTCGGCCGCCTGCGCCGACGTGTTCTGGGCCTGGCGCCCGCTGGAACAGGACAGCTGTCCCCTGCCACCGTCAGCTGTTCCCAACAGCCACGGGGGCCCGGGAGGGACGGGTGACCACCCACTTCCCCCGCTGGTGGGGCGATGCCAGTTTACTGGGAAGCTCCTCTGGCATTTTGTGCCGGAGGGGTTGGAATTGGGGCAAGGGGCAAAATGAGCTCCACGCCTTGGGTTCCCCATGTCTCCCACAAAGGGATGCATCTCCTTGCAGTGCGCAGGCGACCACAGGTTATGGGAAAGGGGTGCCCCCCTGCCAGCACATCCTGTCCCTGCCATGGCAGTGGTTGCCCCCAGAATATAGGGTGAGGAAAGGGGCAGGCAGGTCCCACCACCGCCTGGGGAATAATGTCCGGGGGTTCAGATCCTTCTGGCCTCTGTGTAGGAGGGTCACAGGGAGGAGGGAGTGGGGGTGTGGTGAGATTCCTGGCTCAGTGGAGAGGATGTGACAGCTGTCTTGGGCCACTGCCGGTGGGGGGACGTCAGCTGTGTCCCGTGAAACCAGAGCCCTGGCATCCCACTGCTGAGCTGGGGAAGGAGACACCTCTCTGGGCCCCCAGCCTTGCACTGTGGGATGGGATGTGCTGGGGGGACACTGTGGGTCTGGCTGGGGGATCATGGGGGCAGGGGGAAAATGTGGGCACTGATGGCATCTCTGCCAACTGCAGTGGGTCTGCAAGGGATGGTGCCATGCTGGGGGTGCCAACTCCTTCCCCAGCCCATCCTGCCCATCCTGCCCAGCCTACAGGGGTAGCAGGGCCGGTACCACCACATTCCCTCTGAGAATCATCCCTTCCAGCCAAAGCTGGGGTCCACCACACTCAGGATACCTAACAACACCCGTTCCATGGGTGGGCATCACCCTCCCCAGCACACACACAGTGCTCAGGTTGGGCACCGTGCCCAGTGGGGCACACCGAGGGCAGCCAGTTCAGTGCCCCATGGCAAGAAGTACTCAGCTTTATTTTCCCAAACCAAGACAGGTGGAGGAAAGGCTGGCACATGGGATCCCCACATGCCCCTAGATGAAGCGCTTGTTCTCCTCCCGGTAGTCGTAGGGGTCTCCGGCAAAGGGCAGCGGCGGCGGGTGGTTGTAGATGCCCATGAGGAAGATCCAGAGGGTGCCCACCACCAGCGTGGGGGTGATGAGGAAGAAGCACAGGCGGTCCAGGGTCCGGGCCACACGGTTCCAGTTGTCAATCTCCTGTGGAGAGAGCCGGGAGCCAGGCAGTGTGGGGGCACAGTAGACACAGGGAGCCCCCCTGCCCTCCAGTGCCCATGGCCCCACCTCATTGTAGCTGTTTTCATCCCTCATGTGCTTGACGATGTAGTTGGCATTGTCAATGACGGGTTTGATGTGCTCGTAGGGCTGCTCCTCGCCTGAGTCCATGCCCAGTGGCGCCAAACCTGGGGATGAGGGAGGGTGGTGGGATGGGCTCCGAAGGGCTGCCAGTCCTGGAGACCCCAACCCCACCACTCTTCGCTGTGTCCCTGCAGAGGGACTGTGGCTCACGGGCAGGGGTGACGCGGCTGGTCAGCCCGTGCCGCTCCGACTGCTTCTCGAACATGAGCTCGCTGCGGGACTTGACGCTGAAGTATTCCTCCGCCTTGGCGATGTAGCCGGCCGAGCTGCAGCGCCGGATGCACGGGGCACCCGCTGGGCTCTCGGATGGCTGTGACATGCCCAGCAGCCGGGGCAGGCTCTCCAGAAAGACCTGGGACACAAGAGGGGGTGTCATGTCCTTTGGCCACCTCCCCAGTGTGTTGCTACCTTGTCCCCACTTTCTTCCCACAAACTCCATGTGGCACAGATGCAATGCCAGGGCTGTGCTGTCCCATGTCCTCTGTGGGGCACAGTGTGACTCTTGTACCCATCAGTGCACCCACCCCAGCCCACACCCCGCTCACCTCTTTGACCCAGTCAGACATGACGTGGGTGCTGGGGGTGCGGAAGTGGAAGTTGAGGACCACGACGGAGATGATGACCACGGCTGTCACCAGCAGCATGATAAAAAGCAGATACCTGGTAGGGAGCATGGTCTTGGAGCCGGCATTGCCACAGGGGTTGGGCACAGGCAGAGCTGCCTTCTGGCACCAAGGGACTCCGCAATGTCCCCACTGCACCCAGCGGTGCCCAGGACTCACTTGCCAATGAGGGGGATGGCGTGGGAAGTGGCAGGCAGGCGCTGGGAGATCAGCAGAAGGAAGACAGACTGGGCCAGGAGCACTGAGATTACCAGGGTCATCTTCTCACCACCTGGAAAACAGGTGAGCTCAGAGAAAACCTTGCCCCAGGTACCTTTACCAGAGCCCCCCGTGCCAGGGTTGCCCTTCCAGTGTCCCATAACACAGTGCCCCATATAGGGGTTTTCTGTATGGGAGTGTCCTGGGGTCCTGCATGGAATATTCTGTGCCCAAATGCACCTCGGCCAGGATGCCTGGCTGGGGTGATGGTGTCCTACATGGGGATATTCCAGTTCCAGGATGTCCTCATGCTGGGCATTGGGGTGTTGCCGTGCGCCAGGACCCGGTGCAGGTACGGGACATGGAGGTGCCCCATGGATGTGACTCCCATTCCTGGCACACATGCCACAGGGCTCACTCACTGTCGGCAGGCAGGTAGAAGACGAGGATGACCATGAAGGCGATGAGGATGCAGGGTATGACGATGTTGATGACGTAGAAGAGTGGCTTGCGCTTGATGATGAGGTAAAAAGTGATGTCCTGGTGCTCGCTGGTGTCCAGGGGAATGTCAGGGTAGATGTTCTTGCGGGCTGGGCGATGAATGATTTCCCATTCCCCATTCTCTGCCGGGGCACAGGGGACAGCACATAGCATGGGGGACACCTGCCATAACCATCCTCACCAGGTCCACTAGCACCAGTCTCCCCACCAGGATGTGCATAGCATTCCAAGGTGGAATGAGTGCCAGGATGCCAAAGCCTCAGGTAGTGGAGTTTCTCCATGGCAGCATGTCCCAACTCCAGAGAGACCCGCTGCCCTTTACAGGGTAGAGGTCCTGCCACAGGACACGGCAGAGAGCACCAGCATTACCTGTGAAGCCTTCAGGGTCAATGATGATCCACTCTACTGGGTAAGACTTCTCCGTGTCTGGGTCAGTGTCCGTCTTCAAGTGCATGTTGATCTCCAGGGCACTGTATGCCAGCGACCTGAACCACAGCCAGGGGGACAGGCAGTGAGGGGCTGCTAGGTACCCACCACCCAACCCACTCTGACCTCCATCATGATGGACTTAGGCCACCAAGTCACCTACAGACCCCCACCTTGCTGCACCTGAACAGCAAGGGAAGGCGCTGGCAGCAGCATGCGCTCAGGGGGACGACATGCCCACCCTACTGCCCTGCCCCAGCCACCCAGCACCTGAATCTGAGGGAGCAGTTCTGCCAATCGAAGGGGAAGAAGTCGACATTGATGAGGCAGGTGCTGCGGAAGATGGCGGGTGGCAGCCAGTAGACGTAGCCTGTGTTGTAGATGAGGACATTGCAGTAGTAGGCGACCTCGAAGAGCCCATCATTGCTGTGCCGGGAGGGAGACAAGGTGATGGCAGGGCTGGGAAGGGGCCAGGGGAGTCCTGGACACGCACTGGGAACAGTTCAGAAGGTTTGGGAGGGGAAATGGAAGCACAGCTCACTTGTTCTCCAGGACTATTTCAGGCAGCCACAGCATGTCTGGCGGCAGGCGGAGCACCTCTATGTCCCCAAACTCAGACTTGTTCCACTGCAGGCGGTAATCGGTCCAGCCCTGGAAGGGAGGATCCTCAGGTCACCCCCTCACCATGCTGGGCCACCCCATGGTGGCACAACTGATGCTGTGACATCTGTCCCTACTCACATGCTCGAGCCATACATTGGTGGTGAGCGTCTCGTCCACCTCTTTCTGCAACAGCAACGTTGGGCAGTGAGATGCCAGGGTGTCCCCCCAGCCCAGGACCCCCAACCCTCACCAGCTGGGGTTGGGAAAGCAGCCTCAGGGCTCACCCCCACACAACCAGCCCTGGGGGTGAGGCATAGCTGGGGGGCACCCCACAGTGGGGCCTGCCCGCTGGGACTCACCAGTGAGATGAGGTTGGAGAGGGTGAGGGCCAGGTAGACATCCACAACCTCGTCAGTGGAGACCACAGGGCGCAGCTCTTTGTCATAGCCCTTCTCATTGAACAGGTGGTGGATGAGCCGCTCCTCATGGTTCACGCAGAGCCCACCTGGGGGGTGTGGGGTGGGGCAAACCGGGGGACTTAGGGGTTACTGGGCCAGTGCCACCTCCTAGGGACGCTCGGCAAGGGCAGGGTGGTGTAAGAGTAGAGGGGAGAGGAACAGGCCACGACACTGCATGTCTGTGCTGCACAGGAGAACAGACGTGGACATGCAGGAATGACAGACACGTGGGAGCACATGGTCACACATGGTCACGGGACAAGGACGTGGGCGCAGACACAGAGGGACACACAGATACAAACCCAGCACAGAGAGGGACACACACACAAGACATTTGGATACAGACGTGGTGAAACTGTGCACGTAGGTGGCTGTACACACAGAACACACCTGCACTCATGGACATGGACCCAGTGTGTGCAGGGACACGTGGTCATAGATTCGGCACAGACAGGCACTTACAGGGACACAGGGATACAATGACACTGTGCAGGGACAGCACATAGCCCAGGCAGGGACATGGCTCTGGGTGGCACAGCCAGGAAGGAAGCACAAGGGACACACAATGAGTGGACTCTGCCAGGTAATACCCCCAGCCCTGGGGACCCTGGTGTCCAGTTCAGACCCTGCCACCATCCTCCCCCACCAACCCCATCGAGGGGGCCCATAACCCCATGGGCACCCCATGCAGCAGAGCAACAGGGCACCCCATGACCCAGACCCTGCTCACCCGACAGCATCAGTGCCCCGAGCAGGGCCAGCTGCTGCAGCAGGTTCCCCATGCGGTGCCTGCAGTGCCCTCACGCCGTGCCAGGCCCTGGCTGCTTCCCCGCCTGGCCTGGCTGAGCGGATGTCCGGCTGCCGGAGGGAGTAGGAGATGGATGGTGCCAGGTGCCGAGGGGGAAGGGTACCGGCACCAGAGAGCTGCTCCAACCCCTCTCTTCCGGCACCCCCACGTGCAGGAAAGGGGAGATGGGCAGGCACAGCTGGCCTTGCTGGCCCCACGGGTGTCAGCCCATCACCCTGAGCCTGGGCACCCCAGCACAGGCACTGCTGGGCATGAGAAGAAACTGTCCCTTCCCTGCTGCTCAGCAGTCCCTGTGATGCTGCTCGGAGTGGCAGGGTCCCCATGGCAGGGTCCCCAGGGTACCCAGTGATGCCCAAGCACAGGGGTGGCACCCACCACTGACCACTGACCACTGACCCAGGGCATGCTCGGCCCCTGCATCAGGAGGTTTCATGTGGGTCCTGATGGGGTGTCACCGGGATGAGCACCAGTGCTGTGCTGTGGGTGCTGCGTGGGCAGGAGGGGTGTCTGACCCCTGGGGAAGGGGCTAGGGGGTCTGTGCCAGGGTGGGCACAGCAGGAACCAAGGTTGGAGGCATCACTTCAGAGTACAGGCGGGATGGGAAGGGGGACGCAATGGGATGTCATAGCTCCCCTGGAAAGTCCCTCCACTGTCACCCGCTTTGCCAGCACTGTGTGGCACAGCACTTGCTTCACATTCACCAGCTACTGGAAAATAGAGCCCTTCTTTATTGAAAAATAAACCTTCTCTGTACAAATAAATAACAACTCAGGCGCCTCTGGGGTGAGGGTGGGCTTGCCAAGGTGGGGGTCCCAGGGGAGAGGAGGACTGTGATTCCTGGCTGAGATGCTTCAGGTACCCAGCAGGGCCCCGTTGCCTGGGGGAGTAAGGAAGTGCTGGTGGGAAGAGAGACTGAGGTACAACTGGGGACAAAAGGGTGGAAGAGCCTGAGACAGGGAGTGGAATGTGTTTGAAGGACATAAGAGACACCTGCCCCAGTGCCCTCTCCCCATGCTGGCACTCTGCCCCAGGGGCACCATTAAGTTTTCAGCGCTTCAAGCGCCAGAGCGACGAGGCCGGGCATGCTGCGGGCCAGTGAGTCACTCTCCAGCCCCACGAGGCCAGTGAAGGCCGTGGGGCGGCCCCCTACAGTAGCCCGAACCTGCGCCCGGTACAGTCCCTTGGTGTTTTTGGAGCCCAAGTCCACCAGGATCTGTGGGGAGACGACAGCACCGTGAGTCCCAGGGGAGCCATGGGCAGAGTGGGACAGTGGCGGGCTGGGGGATGGCACTGCCTGGCTGCCAGGGTGTGTGGCTCGGAGTGGCCACATGGGGCACTCACCTCCTGGAAGGTCATGGCCAGGTCTGCTTCGGGCACCCGCAGCACCCAGGCGTACAGCTCCCGCACCGCGCCCACCCGCACCGCCGACTCGTTGAGGCCAGGGCAGGCTGCAACCCCGGGGACGGGCAGGAGAGACACGGAGGGAACATCAGGCATCAATCGTGGGGCCACCATGCTGCTGCCCACCACAGGGAGGAGCACCCGTGCTCTGGGGACACCAGGGGAGCGCGGCCAGAGGGGGGAATATAGGAAAAGACTGTCCCAGTGAAATGGGACAGCCCTGGGAAAAGGGTGCAAGGCTGGGCTTGTCACCGTCCCCGTGGTGATGCGTGGCACCCCATAGGGTCTGTGGGAGCTTACCTCTGCCCGCGCCTGCCTCCTCCTCTTCCTCCTCCACCCTAGGCAGCTCCGTGGGCACCAGTTCACGTTTTTCCCTCGGTGCAGACCCTGACATCGAGAGAGGTGTAAAACCCCCGGTGGGCACTGCCTGGGCACAGAGCCGGCTGGTGGATGGACACCCTGCTGCCCCATTGCCCCCAGTCCCTCCAGGCTCACGGGGTTCACGGCTTGGCACGGGGGTCCCTGTCAGCTCTCCAGATGCCCATTTTGGCTCCATGGCTTCCAGGGTGGTGCCAAGGTCCAACTCTGCCCGCAGCTGGGTGAGGAAGGCTCGTCCCTGTCCCACCATCTCCTCCACCACATCCTCACCCTGCCGAAGGGAAGGGGGGGACAGGATGGGTGATGGGGCACCCACAGGACACCCGTGGGCACAGCTACGTGCATGGTGGCAGAGTGCAGGGCATGGGTGTGCTGGTGTCAGGGCATTGGTGACATGCAGCTGCTTTGTGGCTGTGTTGGGTCAGATCCTAAGCTGCAGGGTCAGACCCACGGCTGGCTCTGCACTGGCTGGACTTGGGAGCACTGGTTTCAGCTGGGGAGGGTAAGATGTCCCCTCTGTGGTGGCAAAGTGAGAGATGCCACTTCTGTGGCTGCACAGAGGGCAATGGACCCAAGGGGTGTCAGGAGGGGGCACAGGGGAACTGAAGGGGTTTGGTCCCTGGCGGCACAGCCACGAGAGGACAGGGGGTCCCCCAGCCTGTCCCTTCCCAAATACCTGCAGGAAGAGCTGCGTCTCTCCGGGGAGCTGCTCCCTGTCCCGTGTTGGCACCAGGTGGCTGCCCCCTGCCATGGTCCTCAGAGCCTCCACCCAGTCCTGCAACTGGGGTCCCACTGCCCCAAAGAGCTCTGCAAAGGGGGGCAGCTGCCTGCCACCCCACCTGGAAGCACAATGGGGTGAGCTCAGACAGGGTGGGCAGTGCCACCCTCTGCACCCTACCTGGGCACGCTGAGGGTGTGCCCTGGTTGCAGCAGGAACAGGACCCCAATGCTTCAGGCTGTTCCCAAAATGGCATGTCAGTGCCCACCAGCATCTCAACCACCTCCCCAACCCCTTTAGCTCCTCATCCCGTGGCCCACCATGCCTCACCTGCTGGGGGGTCTCTGAGGTCCCACTGCTGTGGGGCTGGAGTGGCCCCCTGCCACAGCCACGCCTGCGGGGACAAGAAAAGGACAGGAGAGACAAGGCATAGAGGAGCCCCATTGGGAAGCCAGGGCAGCCTGCTGGTTCTCCTACTACCAGCATAGGAGAGACTGATGGGACCTCAAGTGGGCGTGGGGCGGTCCAGCCTGGGAGAGTACCTGGGGCATCCCTGCGGACACGGGGAGGGAAAAAGTGCCCGTAGATCTTGCCCAGAAGCTGGGGCAGAGTGCGGGTGAGGAAGGAGAAATCAAACTGGTTTCGGATGAAGTCCCCAGCCCGGCGCAGGAGATCCACCAAGGTCTGGGCGTAGGAGTGCAGCTCTGTGGGCATAGAGAGAGAGACGTGGCCCTGGCCCCACGCCAGAAATGGGGTCCCTCCCCACACCCTAGCCCTGGCATGACTCCCAGCTTACCACATCGTCTCGTCCTGGCGTGGCAGGTCTCCTCAGCCAGGCGGGCACAGGTGGCCCGGCCCTGAGGTGCCCGGCAGGACCCGGTGTAGAAGGCGCAGAGACGGGCGCGCTCAGGGGATTGCTGCTCGGGGGGCAGCTGCGCCAAGGCCAGCAGGTCGAAGCAGCTCGGTTCTCGGCTGCCAGGGGCAGCTGTGAGGGAACCGGTGCTGCCATGAGTGCTGAAAACCCCCTGGGCATCTCCGTCCCCCCCGCGGTGCAGCCAGTGCCACTCACGGTCCATCTGGAGACTCAGCCAGTCCGTGAAGGCAGTGACACGGGTGTAGACTCCTGGTTTGCCCCGCTCACCGCAGCCATCACCCCACGAGGTGATACCGTAGAGGACAAAGTGGTGCGAAGTGGGGTCCTGGCATGCCAGCGGGCCCCCTGAATCGCCCTGCAGGGGAAATGCCTGTGCACTGGGCTGGGCTGGGACCCCAACCCTGCTGATGGGCTGTGGTACGTGCCTGGCACTGTGTGCCACGAGGGATTTTTGAAGTGGGGTGCTGACAGTCCCTCGGGCACGGTGTTACCTGGCAGGAGTCGATGCCTCCAGACAAATACCCAGCACAGAACATGGCACTGGTGAGCAGGTCCTTGCCCAGGGCACCCCGGCACGTCTCCTGGCTGAGCAGGGGCACCTGTGCCTCCATCACCACGTCGGCTGCTGGTCCCTCTGCCAGGCAAGGCACCCGTTACCGGATCCTCTGTGTCCAGACATCTCCCTCTCTTTCGCACCCCCCTGCCCTGCCTCGGTGCGCTGGGGCTGGGCACCAGAGAGGGCAAAGAGGGGAACACCCCACGGAGTCTCTTACCTTCGTAGAGGGAGCCCCAACCCGCTATGTAGCAGGGGGTGCCGGGGCTGGGCTCCGCGGGGCCGCTGGGAAGGCACACGGGGCTGGCGGTGGGTGACGGGGCCAGCGGCACTGCCAGCTCCAGCAGCGCCAGGTCCCCGTGAAACGTTTTGGGGTTAAACTGGAAGGAGATGTGGGGGTGTCAGTGGGGGCCCCTGGGGCATGTGCAGGGAAGTGAGGGTGGTGCCCACCTCCACCGACCTTAGGGTGAGGCAGGATGCGCCGGACGGGCACTGCCCGCTTGCCCGCTCCTGGCTTGCCCAGCTCGTGGTCGCCCACCACCACTGTCCACGCCAGCTCGTTCCGGTTCCTGGGCGGGGTGGGGGCAGCCAGTTACGGGGGTGATGGTACCACCCCGTGCCTCCTTCTGCAGGGACATCATCCCTGCACTGCCGTGCCCCCACCGTACCCGCCAAAGCAGTGTGCTGCCGTGAGGACCCAGGAGCGCCCCACGAGCACCCCTCCGCACATCAGCTCCCCGTGCAGCCGCACCGACACCAGCCAGGGCCAGGCGCCCCGCGGGGCCACGCTGCCGCCCATGATCCGTCCTCGGGGGGCCGTGGCGTTGGCTTGTGGGCCCCCGCGGCGCCCACAGCTCCCTGAGGGACAAAATCGGGATGTGGGGGATGTCCTGCAGGCCGGCTGCTGGGACACTCCATGTCCCAGGTGGGCACGGGTGGCCGGGGATGGCCGAGGCAGGTGGAGGGGGTGGCGGGAGATGAGGCGCGTCGGGCGCGCTGTCAAGCCTCATCGTGCTCACGGAGGCGAGCGGGCGGAGGACCGGGGGCACCCCGCAGCCCGGCAGCTGCCGACGCTAACCTCTGCCCCCCGGCCCAGCAGGCAGCTGGGGGCCAGGGGCGCCCGCCGGCGTGGTGAGGGGGGTGGTGTGGGCACGGCGTGGTCGCCCCGGCTCACCTGGCGTTGCTGCCTCCGTTGCTGCGTCAGGACGCGGGGCTGCGGCCACTGTCTCTGCAGGGACAGGCTGTCATGGTATGTGGGGACGCTCCCCACCGATGTCACCACCACAGCCCTGCTGTCCTCAAATCGCCCCAGTTCCATTCAGTGCCCCCAGACCCCCATCATCCTGAACAAACGCCCCTGTACCACCCCAGGGAGTGCTCGTCACCCGCAGTGACTCAGTATCCCCAGTCTCCCTTTGCCCACTTCTCCCACCCCAGATTGTCCATTGCCCCTCAGTGTCCCAGCCCAACCCAATTTGCTCATCGCTCCGAATGCCTCCATCCCCCAAATCTCCAGTTCTCTTCCCAGACCCTTCTGTCTCTCCCAACCTTCCATCCCACCAGAGAGCCCCCATCACTCTATCATACCCCCACCTCCACCATCTCCCCACTCCATCCCAGCACCCTCTGTCACCCCAGCATCCCATATCCCTTCCAAGCATCCCCTGGGGTACCCCATTTGTTATTGTAGGGTCTCCCATCTCTGGGAGGAGCTGGGGGGGTGTGAGTGCCCACTCACGGCACTCCTGGAGGCGGTGGCGGCAGAGCTGGGCACTGAGCGGGGTGCAGGTGTGCAGGGCCCCCTCAGGTGGGCACAGGCGCTGGTAGGGGGCACAGGCCTGGCTCAGCGCCCGGTTGCGCTGGGGCAGGTCGGGCAGTGCCTGGGCATCCAGCAGGGCCTGGCAGCTGGGGGGCACGGCAGGGGGCACGGCTGGTGCTGCAAGGACAGCGGGGCTGTGGGCATCACCGTGTCCTCCCTGTGCTCCTCTGCTCAGGTCACCCCAGACTGTGCTTTGGGGTGGGTGGAAAGGGGGCATGATAGGCTGTGGAGTCAGCATGTTTTGATAGGGTCTTATGGGTACTGGGGTATGGTTTTGGGGTGAATATCTGAAAAGTTCACAAGGGATCAGGCGATGATTTGGATAGGGCTCCAGGTGATTGGGTAAGATCTAGATAAGATGGAAACTGCTTGGGCAGGGTCTCTAGAAGTCAGGGATATGTTTCAGGAGTCTGGGCGCTGTTCTGGTAAAAGCCTGTAGGTAAAGCCTGTAGGGAATGAGTATGGTTTGGGTAGGATCTTGGGGTGTCATTTTGATAAGATTTCTGGGGGATAAGGTGGTGCTTCTGTAGGCATCCAAATAAATATTTGGGTAGAGTTTTCAGGCATGGGTGCAGGTTTTGGTAGGGTCTTCTGGGCATGGGATGGTGTTTGGATAGGACCCCTGGGCTGTGTTTGGCTGGGGATCCTGGGGTCTGTTTGGGTAGGGTCTCCTGGGGACAGGGCAGTGGGGGTAATGGGGTCGTGACTTACGTGGGCAGTGGCCGGTGATGTTGGCGCAGGGTGGGAAGAGGCAGGGGGCACAGAGCCCGCAGGCACCCCGCTGCCGCTGCTGCTCGGACAGCGCCCGCTCCAGGGCCAGCAGTGCGCTCCTCAGTGCCGCCTCCAGCACCAGCGTCCCCCGGCTTGACAGTGCTGATGGATACACACAGGGTGCTAAGGCCCCCAGAGCCCCCACCACTGCCCCCCACCACAGCCATGGGGTGCCCCCAGCCCGCCTGGTACCTATGCTCTGATATCTCCATGGTGGGTGTCAGGCTGGGCACGGCCTGTCACCCGTTAACATTGCCTAGAGTGACAGCCACCAGTGTCACCTCCCTGCTGGGGCTGGCACATGGACACCTGGGTGTTTGCCCGGGTCTCTGTGTGCCCGCTGTACGTGGAGACAGGGTGTGAGCCCAGGCAGGTGTGCCCACATGCGTACCTCTGTGCACACCTGTGTGTGCACACTTGTGTGTACCAGGGTCCACGTGCCCGTGTCTGCGTGTCCCTGCATGTGCCCATGTGTGTGCAGTCCTGTGCCTGCCCTACGTGTGCATCCCCCCGTGTGCCCCTACCTGTGACCACCTGTACCCACGCAGAGCCACCTTCCTGCTGGCCATGCCCTGGCAGAGTGTCCCCTGGGACTGGCACAGGTTCTAGGGCAAGAGGGAGTGCTGGTGGCCGCAGGGCATGAACCACAGCACTTCCTGCATCCCCCGTGGCCCCTAGTGCCACTGGCAGCACTTGACACCCAGTCCAGGCAGCGCAGGCATGCCTTGGGTTCTGGGGGGCTTTGACAGGGACCTGGCCATCCTGCTTGTGCTGCCTCTCTACCTGAGAGTGAACCCAAGGGTCCCGTGTCCTACAGCCGCCCCATCTGCAGCCAAACTCTCCCGCAAAGACGCCCCCGCCCCTGTGCCCCACTGACCTTGCAAGATGCTGGCCGGCATGGGGTACAGCCCCTGGCCCAGGGGAGCCGCCCCCACCAGCTGCAGCAGCGGCAGCAAAAGCACGGGGGGGACCAGGCGGACCCCGAGAAGAGCGCCCCGTGTCCTCTTCCCTCCTCGCTCCATCCCCGGGCGGGCAAAGGGGGGCAGGCGGGGGGAGCCCCCGAAATGCCCGAGGCAGGCAAGGAGGGATGGATATATACGGTGCCCCCCGGGCGGTGGGAGGAGAGAGGGGCCGGGGGAGCACAAACAGGCGAGTTCATTAATGTCGCGCCAAGATG
>VZTD01004434.1:6901-27591 GCA_013397725.1 Rhagologus leucostigma
CCTCCAGGCGGGACTCGAACCCCCCCCCTCCGACTCGCCAGCCGCTGCGCGCCAACTCAAACATGACCCTCCTCCCGACCCCCACCGCGGCGTGACAGCACTTCCGTAAACATCGCGGCGGGATGAGTGACAGGCGCAGCGACCAATCGCGACGCGCGGGGCGGTGGAGGGGGCGGGAGCCNGGAACGGGCCCGCAACGGCCCTGGAGCCGCCCGGTGTCGGGAGGCGGCCATGGGAGCGGTAGCGCTGCCTCAGACCTGATTCCTTCGGTTCAGCCACGCTGGGCGCGGGCGCTTCTGCGTGTCTGGAGTAAGGTGTAGGCTCTCGAGAAGTTACCGTGCGTGCTGAGTTTTGTTTGGTGCTGGTTTCCGCGTGTGTCTCTTAATGGTACTGCTAAATCATAAGCATATGGAGCAAAATATGTGTGCTCATGTGCTCATTTTTTTCCCCCCTTTGAATGCCACCATGTAATAAGTGCTTTGTTCTACCGGTTTATATTTTGGTGTGTTGCTACAGCCTTCCGATGGGGATAAAACCAGCTGTCAAAAGATACGAAACAAGAAGTAAGACAGCAGAGGCAGAACTGCCGTCATCCAAATCCCGAGTCGATTGGAGACGCACTAGAAGGGAGCTCTTACTGCTTGACAGCAATGACGAATCCTCAGCCACCTCTGAGGAGGACTCTACCACATCAGGAAGTGAAATAGATGAAAAAGATCAAACGGCTGTGAAGAACAGCCTTTCAGATCAGGAGGAGAAAGACCACAGTGGGGAAGTAACAGAAGATGGTGACGATGAGTGCGTTGTGCCTGGGAAGCGTAAGAGGTTGAGCACCTCTGTCATGTATGACAGCGATGAAAGTGAGGACAGTGACATACTTGTTAGAAAGGTTTCTGCCAAACGCCGCTGTATAATAGATGACGACGAGAGTTCTGATAAAACATGCCCTACAGAGAATGTTTCTACTAACAGGAAACAGAAAGTGCTAGCAAAATTGAAAGAACTTGCAAGACAAAGCGCATCTCGGAGGTCCTGCAGCAGTGCAAATTGTGAGGTCTGGGTTTTATCTTTAAAATTTAATTGGAGAAAAATATTTAATGTGAAGAATGTTAAGAGAGACAAATCAGTGGGGTTTTTTGGGTTGGAATGCATGAGAAATGAGTAGTTCTGTAATATTTTAATAGTCACAATAACTTGATAACAATATTGACTGCTGAAAATCTATCAAGTTATTTTTATCAGAAAGCAGAATACCTGCTGAAGTAAGTTGGAGATCTCATTTTAGCTTAATTCCTAGAAGTAGACTGAATAGAGTTACATGGAAATAGCTAATTTAAAGCTTTAAAATTGTTGTCTAGTACAGAATGATGTATTTTTTGGAAATATGTGCTTTCTTCTTAATTGAACAAATGGTGTTATTAGATGATCAAAAATCTTAGCTGGTATATGTAGCATTTTGTCTGTGCAAATAGTGAAAATTCTTGTGTTTGAAGTACTTTTTAAAATTTAATTAGGATTCTAATAGTGAATCAGAAATAGAAGAGGAACCACTCTGTCAGTTGCCCCTCACACCGTCAGAAGGTAGTGAAACTGATAGTGACAGCATGAAAGATTTTATAGTAGACAACGATGATGATGATGATGACAACACAGAGCACGTGAAGAGTGAAAATCAGCCACATCAAAAGCAGCCAAATCCATCAAACAGTGAGCTGCTGGCACAGTACATCCCACAGTGTAAGATAAAAATTAGTGATAATTCTTTATGTATAACTTGCTTATAGTACTGTAATAAAAATTAATGGGCTAAATACAAATGCTAAGCAATAGGATATGATATTTTAAAGCAGATACCCAAAAGGCTTCAATTTATTGTGAAAGCATTCTGATTTCCACAGTAAACTTTTACAGTCTTTTGGTATCTAACTAAAGAGAGGGTATAAGTTGGGGGTGGGGGGAAGGGCAGCCTTATTGCCCAAATTTTTTTTCAGATGGTCTGATTTAGGATGAAGTAGGCTGCCTACGATGCATTCATTCCTGTGGAGACCTGAAAGCATCATCCTCCATCCTATGATCTTGTGGTTTATGCTGAAAGCAGCTGTGTTAATCTGTCCAAATTCTGTTCTTGCCATGAGTTCATGGCTTGGGATTTTGTTTTTTGGATTTTTTTGTTTGGTTGGTTTTTTGGGTTTTTTAAATGTATTTTTATTCCGTGGTGGTAAGACTTGGGACCAGAGGTCTAGAGGGGTTCCTGACTTCATTGGCCGATCTCGGCCACGTTACGTAGAGCAAGAAAACTCTTCAAGTTGTTCTTTTATGAAAACCAGTTTCTGGATGGAGCAGAGAGATTTGAAACAGAACTTTATGTGAGTTACTTTCTTCTGTATTTTGTTGTTGAGAAGCAGGTGTGTAGTGACTGGACAGTCAGTTCTAGTGTAGGTAGTCACAAGCATTTGTGATATTTTTTCTGCAGTGAAGACCTCAGCAGAACTGTATTTGAAAGAAAGAAAAAAATGAACAAAACAAACAAAACGAAAGCAAAAAACCCCTGAACACAACATAAGCCTGGCGTTCTCTGATTTACATTATTTTCTGCTATTCACAGAACAAATTATGCACTTCTCTTAGTTTGTAGTTCTTACTGTGGACTCTTCTTGCTGGAAGCACATTTGGCTTTAGGATGCTAAAATTCGGTAGGATCATTGGGATGAGAAGCACAATTTAAAGGCAAAATCCTATGGGTGTGGATGTTGAAGTTATTTCTAAATCTGTATTTAAATAACTTTAAAATTCTAAATTTACAATACCGGAGAAAAAGAATTCTTACAGGACTTCTAACATGGCTTACTTTTTTTTTCCTTCTTTTGGTAAATTTTGGTTGTATTGCTTTCTTCCCAGTGTCTCGCTGTGATCATTATGTACACTTCAAAAGAATAGTAAAGGCTTTCCTCATAAATGCAATTGATGACACTTTTCTGAGCTCATTATATGGTAAGTAAATTGCATCAAATAATATAATAATGTATTCAAAGTTATACAAAGCCATTTATTCTAGGGAAAGGCGTTTCTCCTGATTAAAGTGTAGAGCTGAGGGTGCTGAAATCTGTGGTTTTCCTGCTATCTAACTTTGGTGGGGGAGGGCAGAGGAATCTCTATCTGAAAATGATACAGTAATCTTGGAAAAATGTGTAGACTTAAATCTTAAGCACAGAAGGCTTAAAATGCCTTCTTGAGATATAGGAATGTGTTTCTGTGTTACTAATCAGTAGTAACCTTTCCAGCATGAAGACCAAATTAGTTTCAAAACAGGTGTCTCAGTGAAAACATTGCAAGGTCAGCTGGTTTGTCAAAGTCTCTTGTGCTTCACAGCTTTTTTTCTCAGGAATTTGATAGATAATAAATGATTTTAGTTATGGAGATGACTTGATATGAGATTTTTTTTTCCTTTCTTTTTTTTTTTAACATTTCAGATAAATAAACTTCAGCTATAGTCGGTACTTATTCTTTCTGAGGAAGTACTTTTTGGCACTTGGCCTAGTGGGGCTGAATGACAGCCTCACACATAGTTTCATAAGCACTGTAAAGAAGGGATTAAGGAGAGGACTCTCAGTGTCAGATTGTGGAAGGAGTCAGTAAAGTGCCAAAGAGTGGAGGTTTTGGTGTCATCAGGAACTAAGAGGAAATGGAGAAACTGAAGTACCCCACAGACCTCAGAATAAAGGCTGTATGCTCTTGGAGCTAAAAATGTCTTTCATCTACCACTGCTAGTTCTTTCAGGTGTTTGGTTTGTTTTGTTTCAACAAGTAAAAACAAGCTTATGAAAAGTAATATGTAAACACCACCAGATTGATGTTGTAATAGCTTCCTTCTATTTCAAATGGTATCTGCTCAATAAAATGTAACAACTTACTGCCAAGTTGCTGGAAGTAAATGAGCTCTGCAGGTGAGCTGAAGGTTGTACGTGAACATTGTATGAACATAGCGTAGCATTACAAAAATGTATTTTTATAACATAGAATGGATTGTTCCGAGTTAATGGAAGTGAATCTCTTCATTCGTTTTGACTCAAGAGCAGCTACTATAGTGTTGGAGTTCACACTTGCCTTTTTCTGGGAGGGATTTTGTTTTGTGGTCTAGCACAGCCTCTTCAAGCTCATACTGCAAATGAGTGTGTAAAATGAATATGGAAAAACAGTTAATTGAAATTATGGTGGCTATAATGACAATTAACTACTTTTATATAGAAAGCTGGATAGCCAGTGGTCCTTCTTAGCTCTGCTTTTTTTTGGATAATAGCTTTCCTAGAAGGCATGGGAAGGTAGCTGAATAGTTCTATGTCTGTACACACCAAAGTTCCAGGGCAGTGTGCATTGGCCTGCATCTAGGGAAGTTCTGATTAATTCCTGGAGTCCAGCATGTATTTATGAAACTGTAGTGGAATAGTGGTAGTTTTACTCATCCTCATGCTTTTTTATTAATTTTGCTTGAGTAAGTATTTGGATGTACTTATGTTGCCTAACTCAAGGCACCTGACTTTGCTGCTGAAGTAGAAGTCAATTTCTCTGTGCTCTTTATAAGTGACAAAGAGAGCTGTCAAAATTTCTGCTCTGAAGTAGCTCAGTTTGTTTTCATGGATTCCAACCACTTCCCTTGTATATTATGAACAAATTAAACAGATCAGTCAAAAAGCAAGACATTCCCCCACATGCTTCCTCCTTTTCCATTCTTTTAAATGGAACTGAGTGATTGGATCTCGATTTGGGATGAGAGCTTTTGACTTGATTGTAGAGTTTATTTATGTACCCCTGTTAAAATAATGAAATATATCCCTTTATCAAGATGCATGGATTGCATGGATCACTTTTATGGATAACAGTAGCAAATGTATTGAATAATAGTTTAGTAAAATCATTCATAGGCCTTAGTATGAAGAAGCATATTGTCCTTGAAAATTTTATCTAAAGAAACTTGTACAACAGAGCGTGGTCAGCAAATTAGTAACGATTCTCACTGAACAGATGGAACAAGACAGAAGAAGTATGCACGAGATATGCTGCTCTCACTTCATTATTTGGACGACCGCTTCATTCAGCCGCGTCTTGAGAACTTAATCTGTAGAAGTCGCTGGAAAGATCGATACAAGGTGTGCAGATTCTACTTTAAATACTGAAATGGCATCCAAATCATTTTAATGCTGTAATTCTCTGTAAAGGTGCAACAATCACTATAACTATATATACTTTTTAATAGAAACTATTGTTCTTTAACTTACATAATTTGTTGTGATGCTTATATAAATATCAGAAATGTTTTACATGTTTATAACCAGATGAGCATTCATGTAGCAGAACAGAATCTGTTCTCAGCTACCTGAATGTGTCTCCTGCTAACTTCAGAAGATGACTTTTAGGGATTTTTTTGTCACTTGCTAAATGTTATAACAAAATTTTTCCCTCTTCCCACAAAAAGGTAAACAGTATGTTCATCATGAACCTGCTACTACTACTACTACAAAAAATTAGGTCCGTATAGAGTAATTAGTCATTGTATGTATGTTACTAGAAGAGTATTAGTGTGATAGGTGTGATGGTCTAATAATCACTGTAATAATGGAGATTTGAGTCTCTTTCATGTCTCTTGGACTAATTTTGTGTGAGTACAGAGTACTCAGCAGCCTGTTCAAGGCACCGTTCAGTTTACAGAGATTCTTTAATGTTGTTTGGAATCTGTTTTTCAGGAGCGTGTGGATTGTTACCCAGATGTTCGCATAAGCTTGAAAAATACAAAAAATATGTCTTGTCAGGCCTGTGAAATGAAGCGGTGTTGTAAGTTCAATGTGTTGCTCTCTGGAAGGCTTTATAATAGTAAAACTTTGGAAGTGGATGACTTCATGTCAGATGATAAACAGGTAATTTCAATCCAGCACTCTTATTTTTAAGCTTTGTGTAGTATTACAGAAAATCACCTATCAAGACATCTAATGTCTAGAATTCTAGATGCAAGTGTTAGGCTATTGTTTTTCCGTGTCTAAGCCCTATTAATTTTTAAATATGAGGAAGGATTTGGAGGAGTATAGACTTGGATTTAGCTTCATAATTATGAAGGAAGTTTCTATAAAACTTGAAAACATGAATGGAGGCATCCCTGTCTGCCTGCCCCTCCTCTTCCCCCTTTCTTATATGTTGGGAAAGAGGTAATGAAAATTATCCTCAAATAAATCCCACTTTTATCAAGAAAATAAGTCAGATGTTTTTCTATGACCTTTGGTTTTGCATCACAGTGATCCGTGTGCTGTTTCCTCCCCACATCTATCCCTTAATGAAAAAGCCCTTTACCTTTGTGTGTGCCTATAATGCCCTTAAGACGCTCCCAGCGGGAATCTTGCATTGATTAGCAGTCAGAAACATTGTAAAAGTAACTTTCTGTATAATGGACAATCATCACCATCGAATGATTGTGTTTTCTATTTTGTTGCAAGTAAGGTTTGCTCTGCACTGGGTCGCTAGGTTTGCTAATTCTGTGCCTGCTCTGCCTCTAGACTTGGAGGGTCCACGTGCACTCCAACAGTTCTTGTTTGCTCTGGGTTCAAACACTGAGTGAAACAGTGCAGTGGTCATCCTAACAGTCCAAGTGTGACCTTGTCAGAATTTACTGCTTCATTCTTCAGATTTTTTCCCACATCTGCTATTTCCCACGTAGCTATTCACTCAGGACAAAGTATCTTGGCATCTCAGTTGCATTGACACTTGAAGTTGCTGAGCTCCTGTCAAGACTTGTTCCTACCTACATCCATACATTTTCTTAGAGCCTTTTCCCCATTACTGCATCATCAGAACTACTTGTCCAAACTAGAGAACACTTCCATTTAGGTAGTCTTGCATCTATTTCTCCCTCAGTTGTCCCTTCTAGAACATTTTGGATTAAATTATATTTTTTTGACTAAAAGGCATCTTCCGTGTTGTTACATAACGTTCCATTAGGCAGTCATTTTAGGTGACTCGAGAAGCCATCTAAAATTATTTAATAATAGCCTAATATAATTTTATTTCACAGCTGAGCCTTTTGAAAACCTTGACACTTAAGAACATGGGTGTTTCTAATACGTAGAGATCTTCCCTTCAAATTTACAGCTACACATAATTGTTATGATTAGGTATGCATATGACCTTCAGTATTGCAGTTCATGACCTCTTATGATAAATGCAAAGCACATGATTTGTCAGGACTAAAATATTGCTGCAGTTGTTTACCAACCTGATCTCCAAGTTCTGCCTTTATTCCCTTTCAGGAGACACAGATGGTATTTTATTTGTGAGTGTAAAAGAATTTTTGAATACAGCTGAAGTGCCTCACAGTATTTGTTGAAAATAAAAAAGTTTCAGAACAAAGGTTTTTTTCAGTATATTTGGTAATGAGGTATAATAGGATTTCTTAAGTAAAAATAAAGTGAAGCCCTTGTCAAACACAGAGTATACCTTGCTGAAGCTCAAGCCTGTATTGTTTGGATGTTTGCAAATTCTTTAACTTACAGATTTGAGAGGTTTCACTATGATTATTGTTTTGTTATCATACATATATATCCATGTAATGCAGGAGCTTAAAAATCTGCCAGTTCTTACATTACAGACCCTTCTGAGCAGCAGTTGCTGATACTCTGTTTTGAAAAGTATATATGTGCACGACAGTCAAGAAAGCTAGGCTTTTCCAGCAATGCTTTTCCCCTTTTAATCCTGTTGATTGCAGGAAAACAGTAAGTCCTCTGCAATCATCCCAGCACTGATACTGCAGTCTGTAATACAGTCCTTCTTCCTTACATACAGATCACTCATTTAAAAATACTCAGTTTTTCATGGGAAGTGTGTGCCTTACCTAACCACAAATAATTAGTGAACTAGCACAAGAATTTAATCTTTACTTAACTTCCAACTTAACTGTGGAAATAACAGTAGCAGTTCCCTCACTGCTGACCAAATGTTGTCCTGCATAAAGTGTTGGTTATTTTTCACTTTGGAAAAAACTTGAAATATCCAATGGATTACTGAACTAACTTGCTAGTTCATTTTAGTCCTCTTCAGCTTAGCAGTACAAAATGAGAGCTTTTTTTGCCCTGTGTACACCAGCATCTGGGGACATGTCTGCTATGTGCCTGCTCAGTACAGCTTAGTGGCTGTTAAACAGACTCAGGAGAGAGGGTAATTGAGCACTTTCCAGTCATTTTTGATAGTGTCTTGTAATGCAACATTTGTGTTCTTATGGTGACCTGCAATTTACACTGCTAAAAGTACTATTCTGAAGTTGTCTTTAAAGCTCTGCTGGCAATGCATTGATCACCTTGTCCTGCCAATTTAGAAAAAAAATATAAAAGAAAAAGAGGCTCACAGAGCTACGTAAAACTGCCATTTCACAAACTTAATTGGCTGATAGAGAAGGCAGTTCAGCACTGACAGATCAAATTGAACGGAAACACATAGTTGAACTGTTTTCTATAGATTTGTTTGAAAATACATGAGAAAAGTGGATGTGAAGAGAACAAAAACAGACCTCCAACCTCCTTCTTCTGCATAAAACTTTTTTTTCTCTCATCTCTGAAGTATTCTGCTTTGCCAGTAGAAAGAGAAAAGAAACAGCTGTTCCCGTTTTGCTTAGGCTTGCAGTGATTGTTCACTGTGTAGGTGCCAATTCTCATTTCCCCATGGTCAGGGAGAATCACAAGGTTTAGAGATATGTGTCCCCCACACTTCCTTGTTCCTGGATTATAAACTGTTTTCTACACTCAGTCATGGTGTTCTGTTTATAAACATGCTTAGAGGACATGGATTCAGTCACCACATGTTGTGCTATTGTCCAACCATGTTGCTAGATTCCATACAAAGTGATTTAACACAACTTTGGCTGATAGAGCCAGTTTGAGTAGATAAGTTAAGCATTAACACAGAGAGACTGAGAACTGTGAGGGGAAAAAATTAGAGTGAGTACAGTACTGAGATTCTTTCCAAAGCTGCATTCTGAAATAGCATTGTATTTTTAGACTATCTTTCTTGCTTAAAAACACAATACATAGTTACATTTATATGATATTTAGCTATTTGCCTTTGGCATTTCTCCACCTCGCACATAAATAAGCTATGAAACTCACTGCCACAGGGTATTTTGGAAGGGAAAAATAGTATTGGGTCCCAAAATGGATTAGACAGGTTCTTGGGGAAGGTTCTTTCACACTATGGAACATGATATTTGGGATGATACAGACGATCTTAACTCTTGACTGCCAGAAAATGTGTGGTAATCTTATGATCATTCTAATGTTTGTGCTGGATCTTATACTAACTTCCTAAATATTGCCTGCTAGGTCTTGTCACAGGGAAAAAACTGGGCCATCAGTTTGATGCAAGATGGTATCTCTTATTGTATATCACATAATATTCCAAATGCCACACCTCATTGCTTGGGATTGTTTGGGATACTTGAAAAGTTTATGCAATGCTCTACGAAACACTGCAGCTCAATTCTTCATTGCTGCAGTATTTGAAATGGTGCTTCTGGAAATTTGAATTAATCAAGGTTCAGCATTGGTCAGTGAATCTTGCACTTCAGAAGCACCTGCACCACCAAACACAAGCCTTAGTTTTTCAGTTTTGAGGATACTAGAAAATGGAGCTGTATAAAGGTACAACATGTACATGATCAGTAGGGAATTAAAATACAGTAATAGGCATTTTTGATCTCAAAATGTTTAAAATTTCGGGTAATAAGCATTTACTGTAGGTCAGATCAAAAGTTCTTTTAAGTGAGTGTGTCTCTTTTGACTTAACTGATATTATGCCTGGTGATATCCACTGAGCTGCCAGTTAATATATTTAAGAAAATGAGATATATTCATATAGTTAAGGAAATATATAACTAATACATATGAATTTTGTTTACATAATCTTTATAAGTACACTTTTCTGTTACTGTCATTGTCAGCAGATAGAGCTAGTGCTGGGTTTCACAAGTAGGTCAGGTGTTTTGGGGAACCGCTCAGAGATGCAAACATTTGGTCATGCATTCAGAAAAGCTTCCTGAAAATGTGGATTATAAGCATTAATTAAAACTTAACCTTCTTGTAATTTGAGAGTACTCAGATTATTAGAAATAAAAGGTATCACTATTGTGGCTCAGAAGAAATAATTTGGCAACTTAAAATTTGGCTGATTCTTATATATATATCTATGTGTGTGTGTGTAATCTAAAACACCAATGCAATTGCAGCTTGCATTACTGATGCAGATAACTTTAGCCATTTACATACTTGTAATGCAAAGGTGTGACAAGACATCAGTCCAAAACAATGCTGTCCTTGGAGGATAAGTTGATGAGGGTTTCTTTTTTCAGAAAAACTAAATCAATTTCTTTACACATGTACTATTACGTTGCTTTTTAGAAAACCTGACTTCCAAAAACCAGCCAGAGGCAGGTTTCTTACCTGATAGGCTTTGTCTCCTTGGGTTGGAGTAGCAGTCATTGCAGCTGTGGGTCATTTACCAGCAATAGAATCTTCTGACTTGCCATTGGATCTACTGGAACTACTATTCTTGTAGGAGTAGAACAAGACATACTCTTGTGAAATGCAGGATGTGCTTAAATGCAGGTGAAAATTGAGTCTTGCTCTCTCCCCTCACCTCCAGTTTCACATACTCTTAGTGAACACTTAGGATGGCCAAAGATTCTTCTAAGCAATATATTACTCAGTATTTTCATGGTAGTGCTGACAGATGATAACAAATCTATTCTAATCCGTGCTCCGATTATGTAGTAACAGGCACATTTACCATTTGTTTGTCTATAAATACTGCTGTAAAGAAAACTGTGAAATAAGACAGTTCCATCTTTTCTGCGTGGAAATCATAGAAGTAAAACTGGTAATAACTGGGAGATGCAGAGGCTTTATTTTCTGCAGCATTATGATTTAGCTATTCCTCCCAGACAGTTGCAGATTAACATTTGTATTGTATAAAACTTCAAGTTCATATTTTATTTTTTTGAAATTCAACCTCTCTATTTATTAAATAAATGCTTTAAGGCATATGTCTGTATGAGTTTATATGTATTTCTTGAAGAAATATTAAATATTATTCAGTCTACAAAATGTTAAAACTAGTATTTCATCTACCTAGGAAGTACTTACATATTAACAAAAGTAAACAAATAATTCCTCTTCCTCTGCTTTCACAATACGATGGTTGTCTAAAGTGTTAGTGATTTTGTAACAGAGTTCCACCAGGAGATAGGAAAGATACAACCAATTACAAACAAGACTGTGTTTGCTAGAAGACTGCACTGATAAGCTGCCATTGCTTGGACTTGCTGCCTGCCTGCTTGCTCAAAAATTCTTGTGCTGTGGCTGTGAAAACTGCATGGGTGTGTGCTAATTTTATGCACATAGTGTCATTCTGTTTATTTCATTATTCAAAAAAATTTCCTGGACTGACTGGTTAAATCTTACTAGATTAGCCCACCAATTCTGTATACTGTAAAGATAAATCATGAGAGAATGATTTGTTCGTTCTGGCCTAGGTTTTGAAGGTTGGTGTGGTGTGTGCAAATCGTACAAGAGTTTATCACAACTTGAAGCACTTCAAGTACAAGTTGTACATGGGTTGCAGCTCTGTTGCTGAACTGGATGATGTTGAGGATGAACCAGTCAAAGACACTGTAGAGCGGCTTTTCAGCCACTTGGAAGAGAGTGGGTGGATTCAGGAGGTATGACTGGGTTATTTCCTGTATCCTTTTCCAAGCAGATAAAAGTAAGTTCAGATAAAATGTCTGATTTAATGGATCAGTTCTGAATTACCAGCCGTCAATAATACAACTCAGCTCAAGCATTCCTCCGCTTCTGCTGACCCAGTGTTTCAAACAGTGGTGTGCTGCTGTGCTCACACAGAGTTTGCATCAGCTTTTAACATGAAGCTTTTTGACAGCTACATGATCTCTGGGCTGTGGTGGGCAGGCCCCTGTTCCATTTGAAAGCAGCAACACAACAACCTTGAACTGTAACTTGGAAAGATGGGAAAGATGTACATGAGGCACAGCAAGAATATTTTAGAATTCTGTTTACACTGAAGTACTTCAAATTATTCAGAACCACTTCGTGAACTATTTTAAGACAATTTATAGTAGAACTGTATTTAGTATGTTTTCAGATATAGCTTCTAAATTGTTATTGACATGCTTGGTCTTGTGTTGAACAAGAAAAAGCAGTCTTTACATAATACAGTTATTAAATATTGATAAATTATACAAATTTTATTTCATTCACAGAGATACAATAATCTTGAAGATTACATGGAAGATGCAGACAATTTTCAAGAGGAGAAAATTGATTAAGAGGTCATATAGCTCTTTGAAAGACATCTTAAAAAATGTGAATGGCCTACTTCATCTGCATGCACTTTATCTCTGCCTGGACTTCGAGATTTCTGTGTAGGCTGTTACACCTAAATTCATATGTCTTTAAACTACTGTTTGATAATGTGCTGTATCTTTTTTTTCTCATCTCTATCAATATAAACCCAAAGTTTTACCAAATCAGTCCTTCCAGTCTTACTGCATTAATCACTTTAAGTTTCCTACTGTTAGAAATATCAGTTCAATATCTATTTACTTGTGAAATGAAACTTCCACCTATTTAGATTGAGCTGCATTGTAGGGAATGTAGGAGATGCTGAGATCTTTTGAAGTGGGTCTATTTGGAAAGGTAAGGCTTTGTTATACAAGAATTTAGGGCTTGCATCTTACCTTCCTTATTGCTCATTATATGCAAGTAAGTCCAGTCAGTTAGAATGATAGTTACAACAAACAGGACCCAAATGCAAAGATCTATTTCTCCTCTGAGGAATCAGTATAGACAGTTGCAAGGCAACAGAGGAAATATTCTGCAGTCCTGACTACATTTGCAGCACAGTAGTCATTCCTCTCTTGAGAAAGTAGGTGATGAGTCACAGTATAGGCGTCATACAGACTGAGTCTGGCTTAGCCATCTAAATGAACACATGGGCCCACATTGCTGTCTCTGATAAGCAGCTGGGGCAATTTACTGAGATTTTAAACATCGAGTTACATTGTGCAAACATAATGGCAGCAACTTGGAGTAACTACAGTCATAAGAGAATGGATTAATTTGTCCATGCAAGATAAGCAAGAATTCTTCCAGTGTAACTTAACAGAAAGTAGGAGTTAGTCAGAAACAAGATACATGGCTTACCAGAATTTCATGACACCCAAATCAGAGTAGATTTTTGAGGATATAGGAAGGGTTTAGTATGGTATTGTCCATTCTGACATGAACTGTAAATGTGCACTTGCAGCCCAGAAAGCCAACTGTGTCCTGGGCTGCATCCAAAGCAGCGTTGCCAGCAGGTTGAGGGAGGTGATTCTGCCCCTCTGCTTTTATGAAACCCTACCTGGAGTGCTGCATTCAGCTCTAGGGTCCTGGGACAGGGAAGACTGGACCTGCTGGAGCAAATCCAGAGGAGGGTCACTAAATTGATCAGAGACCTAGCTGTAGATAGGCTGAGAGAGTTGGGGTTGTTCAGTCTGGAGAAGGGAAGGCTCTGGGGACCTTATTTCAGCCTTTAAGTACTTAAAGGGGCCCTACAAGGAAGATGGAGAGAGACTTTCTACCAAGGCCTGTGGTGACAGGCCAACAAGTTTTAAACTCAAAGAAGGTAGGTATGGATGGACATGGGGACAAAATTCTTTACTGTGAGGTTGGTGAGGCACTAGCACAGGTTGCCCGGAAAGGTGAGGATGCCCCACCCCTAGAAGGGTGTTAAGGTTAGGTCATGATGGGGCTTTGAGAAACCTTGGTCTACTGGAAGATATCCCTGGCCATTATGATCCTTGAAGGTCCCTTCCAACCCAAATTATTCAATGTTTCTGTCCCTGTATTTTGGGCTGCATATAAAAAGAATCAGATATAACCTAAGATAAAATGCAGGGCACAGGGTTTTGAATCCCGTTAGGAACTCTTCCTACATCTTGCTGTATGCACATGCTCTATTAGTCTTTTGTGGCTGACCAACTTAGTGGAAGATACTGTTAGCACTCTGAACCCTTTTAACAGGTTACTCTCTCTGAAGCAAAACTAATGAAACTTGATTTCTCATAGATTTGTCCATAAGAAATCCCCACATTCATTCTGCCACTTTACTGGGAACAGATAGGCTGATTGGGTAGACAACCACTGCCAGGTGTATTGCTTAACAATGAACACCTGCTGGCTTTTTTACATAGAGACTGTACCTTAGATTTATCATTCACTACCCCTTTTCCACCATTCATTGTGAGAAATGAACTGCTTTTATTTTTTTAAGGACTTGAAATTCAGCAATGTTTTAAATGCTATTAGGGTGAGGTAGTAGCATCAGTACTCCTTTGTACGACATACAGATACAAGATATACAAAACCAAGATGAAAATTCCCAGTAAACAGATTGAGACTTGCTCTCTAGTAAACTTACGTTAAAGATTTAGACACATAAAATTCTGAAGTTTGGTATGTCTTATATCTATCTCCCTGGTTACCAAAGCTGAAGGTTTTCTTCTCTATTCCTTTTCCTCCCTCATCTCTGTTCTTCTGGGAATATTGCTGGGAACACACCCATCAACGTAAAAGTACTCAGGAATCCATCTTGAATATATCCCTTTTAGTTAGAATAATCCTCCTTGATACCTCACTTCTTTCTCTTAACAAAATCTCTGTATAGTTTGGTTTGCTTCTCTAAAACGTAATGTACATTTGGTGTAACTTTATTCTTACAAAGGAAAACCATTCTGAAATGAGTTCTGTACCATATAATAGAGTATGGGTCCTTAGAGCCTTCCTGACTGGTCCTAATTTTTGCTACCATACGAATTTTCTGAAAACTCTCAAGACTATGATTTTTGCTTAAAGATTTTATTGTCAAAATGAATAGTTGATTTCTCATTTTGCGGCATTTAAACAGTTCACTACCAGAGTAAAGAATAAGTTTGTGAAATTCTGGCTTGCTGATTACATGTAATATTTCAAGAATACATACAGTTTGATTGAAAATTGAAATAGCCACAGTGTTGAATGATTAGTTTTACTAATTTTTTTGATATCCCAGGCCTTGTTTCTCACCTCCTCTTCATACACCTAAAAAGCGTGTGCTATCTACTTCTTGTTCCTGCAGGCATTCTTTTTCCAGATCATTGTTTCTTTCTGTTGCTAACAGGGATACAAAAGTATCCTGATGGAATTTCCTGGTAGAAGGTGCTTTGATAGGTTTACTAATCTTGTCTATGGTATTACCAGTGGGACTAAGAAATGCCTTGAATTGACATCACTGATTTCTGTTTCAGTAAGAAGCAGATACTTGATTTGGCAGGAGCTGATGGGATGTTTTTGTGTGTATTGTGTCTCTTAAACTCTGATATTCCCCTCACTGAAATGGAAGGAAATGATAATATTTTTGTGGCTGTTGTTCTACCTGAAGTGTTTCTACAAGACAGCAAATGTGAAGTGTCATTATATCACATTTACATTTGTCTTCACCACAGGAAGTTAAAAAATGGTTTAGAAGAGTAAATATGTAAAAATTTACATCAAATTTTCCAAGTCTGTCTGCAAATGCTAGCACAGCCTGAAGCACAAAGAAGACTTACCCCTGAGACTTTCTATATATAGAAATAATCAGTAAGAGTATTTCTAGCAGAAAAAAAATGTGCAAATATCTAATGATGGGAGAAGTTAGAAATCTGACCAGTCTTTAATGCTTTTTTTTCCCACATCAGAGAAGTTGAATGGAGTTAGGAAGTGAGAGAATAAAATGTTTCTTCCAGTAGGATATTTTAAATTGTTTTTAGTGTTAATTTTTGAAGCAGTAGCTCTTATTAAGATAAAGTACCTGTCTTAATGGAACAATGAAGAGAGCTCAGTATGCGATTACACTTCGCATGGGTGATTAATGATCATACTTGGAAATTACTTTAGTTCCTGTAATGTTTTGCTAATCTGCTCTAGTTTGAGTTCTGTAACTGGAGACAGTGATAATGATGAAGTTCACACAAGGTATTTATGCACAGGATCAGGCTTACTAACACAATGTACTTCTGGGACAGGAGGTTCTTTTTGCTCTATATTCTGTCCAGTTCTTGGAATGAAGTATGAAAAGAAACAATTTTTCTCCCCGTGTCCTTCAGTTTTTGGAAAGAAAGTTGTTTGCTAATAGTAGATAGCTGTTACTGTCACTTTTTCGACAGTGACGGCTTCTCCTGTTTCCAAAAAGCAGCTATTTTTAGCACTTCAGCAGGCAATTACAGGCAATTCCCATGCTTAACTCCTCTAGTTTACATTTATTTGGATAAATAAAGACTTCTAGTTTTATCCTTTTTTAAGTCTGTTTGGATAAACAGAGTGGGCTAGTGTGCATGTGTGCTACACAAACACTTGTAAATACAATACCCTTCCAAGAGAAATATCCAGCACACACAAAGTAGACTGTAAAAAGTTGCCTCTCTGATTCTGCTTTGAGAATAAAGAAATACCAATTTCTAATCTGAATTTAGAGATTAGACAAAAGAATGTAAAATAGTATGATCTACCAGCCAAGGAATAATACGAGAAATATGTGAAATTATGTTAAAAGAACCTGATAATAACCCCTTCAGTGGCTCCACTTCCCTGAATAGTTGATGTGAATTTTGGTAATTGTCTAGGTAGTAAGTGATGGCATGGGGTTGTTTGGGGTTTCTTACCCTATTGTGTATTAAATAAGATGTAAACACAATTTCCTTGTATTAATTATTCTTGGTTAAAAAAAACCAGAAATGCTCTGTTCAAGATTGCTTACTGTACAGTTTAAACAGAGCAGCAATTGCATGCACCTTGTGCCCAAAATTTAAGGACGAGGAAACTGACTCAGGTGCAGTCAGACTCTGCTTCAAAGTTAAACAATTTGCCAGGCGAGCAGCATCATTCATGAGCCTGCCTAGCAGGAAATACCCCAGGATATCAAAACGGCGATGAACCCTACGTGAAAAGCAAATAATGGAAATGGCTGAAAATTCAAAGCTCCGAGTTCAGAAAGTCCTCCGCAGGACTGATATTAAGCATATGCCATTCCAGTGGAGTTAATGTAACTTTGAAACAATTTGATACGTGATTTCTAAACACAGATGAACGAGGCATGTGCCGAGATTGAAGCATGCACTCAAGATTTTAGGCGACACAGGTTCAGCACAGTCTTTTTGTTCCATTTTTGGAAGGTTATTAGCACAATGCGATGTCTATGGTGAGAATTCCTGGCTGTGAACCCAGCACAAATAAGTGCTTTTCTCATCTGGAGGGGGCTGCTGGTTTGGGAAACTCAGAGCTTCAACAGCAGTAGGGAATTCACACAGAAAAAATGCTCAAGCATGACAGTTCATGTGAGATTACAACATCAGGTAAAAAGGTCACAAATTAGTGTCAACAGAAGGAAAAAAATAATTAATTGTTCAGGATCTGTTATGTTAGTTGTTTTATCCAGAGTGTGTTTATTAGAATGCCACTAATCGCAAGGGATGTTACAACGTGTAAAGAACTGTTTGCTTTTAAGAAAATTGACAATCAACCAGTCCAAAACTGATGGCAGTATCCAGGGGTTGGTGACATTCACCAGGGTCTTCTGAAAAAAACTTGGAAATCCGAGAGATGGCTATGGGGTATTTCCTGCTCGGAAACACCAGGGGCAGCATTTGCTGCGGATTGAGTGAGCGGGACTCGCAGCGCAGCCCCGCAGCCGGCTGCCTCTCGCCCCGAAAGGGAGAGATCAAACCACAAACCGAACTCTAGAGATGCTGCTTGGTAAAAAGCGAATCTTAAACGCCTCAAATTAAAATGAAAAAAACCTTTGTTTGGAAAGATCACTCTCTGAGTTCTATAAAATCTTGTAAGACGGAGAGAGAGAATTCCTCCAGCTGTCTTGGTAGCTTCCGGAGCAGCACCATGGATTTCATATTCCCACAGCCACTTTGAAAACCCCAGCCAAGCCGTCATTTAAAACACTCTTGTTTATTCTCCATGCGATTCGTGTGTTACTGTTGCACGTGTGTTCTGTGACTGACCCCCTTAAACATAGCAATGACATCTGAGCTGTAAAGGACAAATAAAAGCCCAAGCAAGGCCTGAAGCAAAGGTAACATTGTCTACTATTTTACAAACATAATAATTTCATTTTATTTTCCAGCTGTGCCAACCCATTGTTCTCAACAGATGCGAGCTACTGTTACGTATCAAATAATAACCCACTCTTCCTCAGTCGTTCAAGGTTAAACAAAACAAAAAAAAAATCTCTTTTTCCTGTTAGCAATAACGCCTTCCTCTGAAAGCAGCACAACCCCATACCCTCTCCCCCAGACCTTATCCCTCAGCAAAGTCTCAAAGCATTTGCTGAGACAAACATGGGTCTGAATGTGCTGGAGGCTCTGGCTGGTGCTCACCGAGCCAGAACCTGGAAACCCACATGTTGCAACAGACTCTCACGTTTGTTTCCGCATGAAGGAGATGGGGGTCGTGAAAGTGGGGGCTTTTACATTTGCCGTATGTGTAGTGCTGCATATCTTATATTCTGGGGGATTTTCCAGGAATGTGTCACTTCATCACTGGCATTCAAAGTATTTATTTGTGTGACCTTGGAAGGGGATAAAACCACCTGAGAGGGTTATTTTCAGCTACTCCTCATCCTTAGCCTAATGCTCCCAGTATGCTGTGATGAAATTTGTGTATTTTTCTGACTGGACCCATTGCAGAACTGAAGGAGATAATGTATCCATGTACTCAGGGCTGTACAGTCCCCAAAGACCTTAGAGGTTTTCCATCAGGGATGTGTCTCTGCGTGCTTGGGGGCCATTTTTATTCCCAGAGGTATTTGGGAATTTGGCTCATGCAGCCACAGTAGTACAACAGCATATTGCTTTAATAAAGCCGGCCAGCTCCCAGCCATTTCTGCATCCTCCTTTACAGCTCACCTACAACAGAACGCAGAACCTGACGGCTGCCAGTTGCAGCAAGGCCAGTTCCAGAGGCCAGATCTCGCAGTCTAAAATTGCCCTGCTCTAAATAGAGGAGCCGGGCGAGAGAAGCACTAAGCCTGCGGCTTTCCCGGGGAGGAACCACAGTGCAGGCGCTACGTGACTTGCCCCGGACACCCAAGAAGCTCCTGTCAGCGCGCGGAGCTCCCACATCCCGAGCCTGACCTCGCGTCGTGCACTCGTCCCGTGCATGCGAGCGCCCTAGAACGCACTGCTTGTTTTTATACCGTCTGTTCCAGAGAAATCCAGCTGGTAGAGGAGCGCAGCGCCGTGATTTATTTGAGAACTCCCTCGTACTCGCCTGAAGGTCTCGCCTCCGGGGGAGGAGGGAGAGCGCGGGAGGCTGCGCTCCTCGGCAGCTGCTCCGCGCCCGGCCCGGCACCCAGGTACAGGGCGAGGAGGGGAGCGGGGATTTCCTTGGCTTCCTCCCATGCACATACCTCCCGGGGAGCGGCAGCGGCCCGACTCCCCTCGGCGGCCGCTGGGAGGCTCCGCGCCTCGCCCCGGCCTCCCGGGCGCCGCGTCCCCGGCCGCGCTCTCTGTCGGTGACACCCGCCTCCCGCCCCCGCTCCGCTCCGCACCGCGCCGCGCCGCGCCGCACGGAGGGGCCGCGGGCAGCTCCGGCACCGGCAGCGCCGACAGCCCACCGGCAAACACCCGCCCGCCGGCGCGGGCATGGAATATACAAAAACACAAAGAAAAAGTGGCTGCTGGACTGTTCTGGGGGCAAAATGCTGGAAGTTTGTAAGTGCAACTCTCCGTTTGTAATTACTGTCTGAAGAGGGGCTGGGTTGCTTGGGTGTTTTTTCCCTCTTCCCCTTCTCCCCCCTCCTCCGTGCTTTTCTTGAAACTGTACTTGAAACTGTTCAGTGTCTGGGAGCAAAAGGGAAAGTACGCGAGAGGAGTTCTTTGCCTGGGTCCGTAGCTTGCTGCTTAATACTAAGGGGGAGATGAGCACTGAAAGCAATACGGATTTATCCAGTGGCTGAATTAAGTGAAGGCGAAGCGTGGTCTGGAAGTCCACTGACTGACATTGTTCCGGACCGGGGAATCTGTCTCTCTGATTTTTAGAGGAACTACAGTTTAGCGGCAGCCGGCCGGACACAGTCACACGCCGCAGAGTGGCCAGCAACGAGCGGGCGAGAGAAACGAGAAAGCACAAAGACTGAACTAACCCGACCCTCCTCCTCTTTCTCCTCCTTCCCCGGCTCTTTATTTGCACATTTACTAAAGACTTAAAAGAAAAAAAAGAGAGAGAGAGAGAGAGAGAAAAACCCCAACAAACCCACTCCAGCTAACCTACGAGATTTTCGGTCCGCCGGGGGTTTCTCCGCGCCGCCGACCACGGCAATGCCTTAAATTTCCACTTCAAGGAATAACACCCCCCGCTCCCCCGAAATAAAATAAACCCAATAAACCTGCCAAGTCTCACTCATTCCCGAGGGAGAGCTCCTTCGTCCAGGGATTCATTTTGAAGGCAGCGGCTCGCTTTATTTGATTTTTTTTTTTCCCGTTCTGCTCCCCCGGCGGAGCTCCCCCGTCCCCCCTCACCGGGCGCCCCTCGGCCGGGGCTGCCCGGCCCCGACCCCCGCCCCTCCCGCCGGCCGATGCTG
>VZTD01004434.1:28069-91191 GCA_013397725.1 Rhagologus leucostigma
GCGCCAGCCCCCCTCGCTCCTCGGGGCGCCCGCCCTGTCCGCGCCGTCCCGCGGGCCCGGGGGGTGTCCGTGGGCTCGGCCCGCTGCGCCTCGGGGTGGTGCCTGCCGGGCCCTGGACCCCACGGTGGCATCGAGTGTGTGAGGAGCGGTGGGCAGGCGCCGAGCCGGGGGGCTGAGGGTCGTGTCTGTGCTCCTCGAAGGGATTTTGGGAGTGCTTGGGGTGTTGTTTTGGGTTTGGTTTGGGTTTTTTTACATCACGCTGTGGACCTAAAAACGCGTCGCGCGCCTCTACCATCGCCCTGCCAAGGCGATGACAGCGGCATCCCTGAGGAGGGCACCGGCAGCCGACGCTGTCAGCGCAACCTCGAGCAGGGGTGAAAAGTAGCGCTGGAGTGTCGGCCGCGTTCAGAATTGTCCCCCCTGCCCCACTCCATGCCGTTCGCCAGGGCTTCAGGAACCTATTCTCGCTCAGTTCTTGCCATGCCCCTGGAACTCGGACAGCGCCTACGCCCGGGGCAGCGGGCACTGCCCGGAGCGGAGCGCCCGCGCCTGCGAGGCAGCTCCGAGCGCCGGCCTCGGCAGCGATGCTCAGGTTGTTATTGTCACGCAGAATGTTTCGCGGAGCAGAGTTACGAGAGTTTTCCAGGCACTGCCTCTCTGTAAATGATACGTTGACCTTTTCCAACTGGAAATTGCTCTGAACATGTCAAGGAGGTGAAGCCTTGTCTCCTGCTTCTTTATTACGAGCAGTCAGTGCACCACGCTTTTGAAGGCGTATGCTGCGCTGTGCTGCCTCCCAACTCTTAATTCTCGGCACACATGCGAAACACTGAGAGGAGTGACTGCGTCCTGATAGGCCCGCGGCTGCTATTCGAACAGCTGAAAATAGATCACTCCCTCTGCTCCAGACATCAAACTTATCTTTCTTAGTGCCTGACGTATGCTAAAACGGGACCTTTGTGGTCGTTTCTCCCTTCTTACCCGTGCGGTGCGTGGATCGACGTTCGGGGCTGCGTTACTCAGCATCATTCGTGAGGGTGATGATGTAAGCGTTAAATGCGATAACATTGTGTCCGAGGGGAGTTTAGGCGCTTCCACCTGACTCAGTGCTCAGATTAAATCTCCCCACATTCCTCGTCACAATCAAGAAAGCCATTATCTTATTTTTCCAGTGTGTATTAATGTAATGCTTTGCACTTGCCTTATGGGGAAAAAAAAAAAAAGGCTTTTGCCTAATAGCGTATGTCCCAGAAAAATTCACTTTCTGAAATCAAGCAACAGGCCTATGTGGGAGTTTTTGTTTTGTTTTGTTTGTTTGTTTTATTTTTTCTTTTTTTTTTTTTTTTTGCTAGTTGTTACTATTATTATGAAATAGCTGGAGACAGCTGTTTGGAAATGCTAAATGAAACAACTCCCGAAAAAATACTGAAAGATTTTCATCTTTTAAGTGCAGAGAGGTTGTCCTTGTTTCCGAAATACCACTAATGGTTATTAGCCTGCTGCTTGCTGGGGATGCTGTGCACAGCCCTCCCTCTACGTTGCATGTTGCATTACCTCCCAGAAAACTCCACACATACGTGTCCTTGAGAAGCAAAAGGTCTGACAAAGTCCCCATCATTTTTGCACACTAGCCTTTGGTAATCCTCCTGACAAGGTGTGTGACTTCAGCGAGCATGACGTTTGGGGCCCTGAACCATGATTTGACACCGAGGAAATGCTGGCTCATGAAGCAGCATTGTTGTAATGGTATCACTGCACATCCTCCCACTCTATGCTTGACACAGACATTCCGCATTTGCTGCTCTGGTAGGACTGCCTAATTAAGAAGCAGAGAAAGGCATCAGTTCAAAGTCACGTCTGTGCGTCATGGAGATACACCTTCTCCTTACCAAGAGCTCCTTAGAACATTGTTGCAAATATTAACAAGGAAAAGCAAAACACACAGTGTCTGAGGGGGACGAATTCAAGTGGCTGAGGGTCATACACCAGGTAGCACAGCTTCGTGTTCCTATTCTTGAAAATTCAGATGGCAGGGATGGACCAGGAAAGAACAGTCTTGCTTTTCCTCCTCATAGCTGGAAAAGGAATTTGCTCTGCCAGTTATTCCAAGGATACTTGAAGAGGAAGGACAAGGTAGACTAAGATGTTGTCCAGTGCATTATAAATGGATGGGAAGAGAACAGTCTCTAATCAGAATTCATCCTCTGTGGGGTGATTCCCAAGAGGAAATCCAGTGGAAGCCTAATATACACTATTCCTCTAATTCCAGATGTATTCCTTACAGCAGATGTGAGGTGCACAGGGCCCTGGAACAAGGGGCAGCTTTGCGTTTCAGTTGTAGCAGGTACAGCTCTGGCACAGGGAAGCACAAGACAAGAGCCTGGGTGCGAGTGTCACACTGAGCATGTGAGACTGGACACATACCTGACTCCAAGGGGAATGTAAAGCTCCACCTGCCTTGCTATAGTTAAAAAAAACTCCACAGCTCCACACAGATAAGTGCAAAGGCAGTCATAACTCTCTCTGGGGAGTTCTGGCTATCAGGACGCTCTTTGTCTGCAAAACCCAGCTGGGTTGTTTCCTCTGCTTTGCAGGTCCCACTGGTCTTGTTACATGTGCGCCTGCCGTGTTTAGTGGCATTGGATGGGTCATTTACACAGTTGGACTCAAGAGTAAATATTTGACACTTGGTAACATTTGAAACAATGTTTCCTTGAACATATCAAAGAGCTTGAAGTGATTATCTGACATTGTTGATACTATTATTTGATAATTATCTTTCCCAGTGGACAATTCAAAACTGGCAGAAGAGAGAGTTTTTAGAGGAGTTTGGTTTGGCCTTAATTTAACAGTGTTACTTTGATTTTTGAGAAAGTATCTTTGGCAACAGCGTTTTCTAATTGGAGACTGGGGTTCAGATTTTTTTAGCTGGACCAAAGGATGTGGGTGTGTGTGAATGAGAAATTTATTCTTCAGGACACAGCTAGGGAAGCTTTTGTACTTTCTGCCTTCCTGCATTTCCCAAGAGCTGACATTTGTTTATTTATATGGTGTTGTTACTTTTCATGGTGTAGAGTGGAACAGATAAAATATTCTGTCTTTCCTTTATACATACATCTATATGTATGTATATGCCCTCCAGCACTTAGCTGTTTATACTGTTTATGTTATATATAAACAGTTAGCTCTGGAGGGCATTCCTCAGTGGCTTAAGCACTGAACTGGTAATACCAAAGTTCTTGCACTGCAGTTTCAGGTCTCCGGCAGCCAATTCATTCCATCGTCCTTCCGACACAGGCTGAGCACTGCTCATTTTGCTCTATGCAAGCTGGGAACTCTGTCTCATGGACATTAGTGTATTATTCTGGTCAGGTTCTTTCATTGCAGCCATCACCCCGGTGGCTCTGAGTGTGTTAAGTGATGTTTGTCATCAGTCACAGGTGACTTGTTCTACTTTCACCCATCTCACAGTTGTGTTGAATTCATCATTGTAAGAATTCATTTAGAATAACAATTAAATACATTGATATCTTCCGTACTTGGAAAAGTGACTGTGAAAGTGGTCTGCTCCCCAGATGTAGTCTGCAAGCAGGTGAAAAAAGAAAAGGGAAAACAATCCCATAAAAGTGATGTATCCCAGGAAGAGGGGAATGTGTTAATTCCTCCTGCTCCCCTAAATTTTCATCAACAGCTGTACAAATCTAGAAGAGTCAATGGGTTTGTCCCAGTTCCCAGAGGACCTCAGCGCAAAACAGGGTTGCTTGACTGGTACCAAGAGCCAAGATTGACTTGTAAAACCTCAATTTAGGCAGTTATTTAATGTGGAGATCCTGAACTAATTTCCTTAGGACTTTTTTTATGATCCACACTGTGTTTGCTGAGGTTTGGCCTCCTCTGTGCTAGTGTTAAAGATCCTTGAGTATTTTAGAAGGAACGATTGTGCTCTGGTATCTTTGCCCAAGCGGACACCTACCCCATCTCCCAAGCTCTTTGTTTTGTTTGCTGGTTGGCTGCCAGAACCCTGCAGAAATACCTGCATTTTTTGGTTGTGGATGTGCATAACATTTGGAAGCGCTCTCAAGCAAGCAGGATAAGGTGACCAGCTATGGGGTGAAGTGACATTATGGTGTGGTGAGGACAGGTGGATTAAAGCACAAACCATTCTGCAAAGCTAGAGTGCAATCTTTTGATTGACACAAAGTTTGGTGCCAAAGCAATGGCAATGTTCTGTTTGTGAGGTAAAGGACTGCTGTCTGCTCCTTGGGCTTCTGCAGGAGCCAAGCTGTGTTCTGATAATGACAATTTACGTAGCTGAGTCAGGTAAAATGAGTAAGTCACATTGCCTGTGTGGGTGGAAAACATTGATCTGCTGTTACGAGCCCTCTGGCCTGCTGCGAGCCATTTGGTTAGGATGGGCATGGGTGCCATTTTAAAATCTTTGTTCCCCTTAACCGTGAGAACATTTTCCAAACCAAAATCAAGAAGACTCCCTGGAAGCTGCATAGAAGCCGTATGTAATGAAGATTTCAACAAGTGAATTTGTTAAATTTATGCTAGTATGTAGAAGCCTTTTCAGACCTAGCTCTCCTATCGAATCACTTGCCCCCTTTAAAGCTTTTTAAGTTTTGAATCTATTTAATGAAAGTCTCCTCCATTCTGAAACTGTTTAACAGACTGTTTCCACCACCAAAGTTTCTGTTCGCAGTGAGCGGAAGAACAATGTCTCTGCCTGGACTTGGCGTGCTCTCCAAGGCCAACCCGTGGGCTTATTAATGTCCACAGCTGCTATGGCATGTCCTCTGAGAGAGTTCTTGCATCCCCTGCAGTACTCAAATTGAGTCCCTTGTCTATAGCACCACAACAAAGGAAAGTGATACTCAGCTTCTGTTTGTTCTGCTTTGAAAAGTGTGACTCCAGCAAAAATGTGAGCTGTTCTGTGGGGAAATTTGAACCTTAGAAATGTACGTCTGAGTCAGAGAAGCTGTTTTGCCGAAACTTTGACTCGCAACACTATTAGTGCTTCTCCCCTTGCAAAGAATGCTCCCTGCAGAAGGAGTATGTGGGGTTCAGTTGGGTTGCAGTGACCAAAAAAGCCCCAGCAGCTAGGTTAGTCAGTTAGCAGGTTAAGAAAGGCCTCAGTGCCTCTCTTCCTCTTCCTAACTGCTGTCAACAGTCTCTTCTACCAAGATGCTGTCATCGGAGGCCAGTTGTAGTCTGCCTTTCTTATTAAGTCTGCCGCCTTATGAAACTGAAACTTCACCCCTGTCTCATTACTGGAAAAGAATCGCTCCATCCAGGTCCCTCTGACAACTTTGGGAAGGGTGGTATATCCACTGCTTCATTTATATTGCACCTCCCATGTGGTGTAGGAGGAGCTGGAAGCTGGCAAGCTGCTCCAGCTAACAAAGCACCGGCATAGCAGTGCCAGCTCTGCCAGAAAGTGTCTCTGTGGTCTTGCAAATGTCTCCTGCTGTGCCACTATTTCCCTTGTGTGCTTTAGCTTTTCTGGTGGCGCAGTCTCACTAGCACATGGGACCTCGGGTTCTGCTGAAGGCTCAGCTCTCCATGACAATGACCTGACACCACCATGTCATGGAATTCAAGCAGGTGATTAAAGCAACCACTGTGTTACACCTTAGAGGGCACACAATCAGCTACATGGTGCCTAGAAGAGCTTTGGCCCCCTGGCTGCTCTGAAGAGAAGAAGGTCTTTGCTCTTTGACCTCTCTCCAGTGTCTGCATGTCAGCATTCCCCTGTATGAATTCCCAGTGGTGGTACTCCCAGCAGCAGTAGGACGAGGCTGATGGGATTCTTGACAGGTCCGTGTTTTCCACAAATCTTAATCAGCATCTGTAAACCTGAAAAGGATCTTACCTATATCATGCTGCTCCAGTTTGGAACAGCTTTGAGCAGTGAAAGAGGCAGTGGCCTTGGCTGCAGAAAAAAAGGAGTTGGTGCTGAGCGAGATTTGGATCAAATTTTCAACTTAACAATAGTAAGATACAGATTTTTTTCTGTGCTTTTTTTCTTCTTTTAAATAAAAGCATAAACTATTTATGCCCTAGATTCCCACTGGAAAGCTACCTATAGCCACTTGAGAGCCAACTTGTGAATTTGTTATACCTTGTCAGGTTCTTCCAAAGTATTTTGAGATGCAGGTAATCAGTCCCTAATTGTACTGTAGGGCCAACACCAATACCTCAACCAAAGTACCTGCAACTCTCAAGCAACAATTTTTAGGTGAGCATGCTTTAAACTAAAATCTAAGTGTTTCTACTCTGACTCTAGGATCTATTCAACAGATTACTCCTGTTATTTCACTTCCATAAACCTCAGTTTCCCCTATGAAAGATACTATTTATCATTTCTGTAAAGTGAATTGAGATGTGATGGTGACTTTTATGGCTCAGAAGGCAAATTCATTACTGATGGAGCCTAAGACAGGAGTTTTGAATGTTTGCTTTGACAAAACCTTTGAGGTGCATTCAAATCACCTTTTCAGCCTTTAACCCACAGATCTGAGTACTGGAAATACAAACCCAAATGAGTCTTTTATGTAATCACATGACTTCCAGAGCTAGGTTTTCATGGCACCATGTTGCCAATATTCACAGTAGAAGTGCGGGATGTGGCAGTGACCCTTCTTTTTAGGAGAGAAAAGCATTTTTTAACTTTTTGTTCATAATCATGAATGTGTATGCTTTATATTTTCTCGCTTTACTTGCTCTTGATTCTGCGTCAGTTTGTGCTGAAATTAATCTCCCAATTAAGTCCTCTGTGTCCAAGTTTCATGTACTTGATGCTTCAGCAAACTGGGAGCAAAGTGGGACTGAACTGAGAGCATATACACAAGTCATCAGCTCTCTGTGAGGCTGCAGCTGCTCCTCAGTGAAGGCAGGTGGGAGCTACCTTGCCCTGCATGTGTTGCCTCCCATCTGGTAGTAATGGAGGATGGTTCACAATTTGGCTCAGGGTGAGAAAAACACTGAGAAATATTGCTTAATTGAATAATTTACACAAAATTCCAATGTACTTACTGAAAAATTATAATTTATTTTAGTTTTAATTTGAAAACACCTCACACCTGTGGTTTCACCTACAGGTGTTGGCATTTCCCTGAAGAAATTCCTTTTGTTCAGAAATGGCTCCTGTAGCTATTTTTATCTGTGTCACTCAGTTATAATTCTTATGTGCTTGCAAACCCAGCTGAATCAAGGTGGAGAGAAATTAGTACCAATTAGGAATCGATGTGAAAGTGCTTCTGACAAGTGAAGATGTAGACCTTGCAAATCCATTTACCTGCTTCCTGAGCCTGAAGCTGGCTGAAAGACTTGGTAAGGTCCTGGACTAGCAGATGAAACCCCAACAGGGTTCATCGTGGCCATTCTGTTTTGAAACAAAACATGCTATTGTGCAAGAATCATCCTCGTGGTACCCTGGCTTTATTGTAGATCTCTGCAGCCACCTCCCTAGAGTAGGTGTTATACAAACACCCAGTGAGAACTGTGCCCTTCCCTGTGTAGCTCAGGGCCTCAAGAGACAAGATAGACAAAGAATGGAAGGAGGAACAGAAGCACAGAAAGGTCAAGTGTCTTGCCCAAGGCCAAACAGCAGGTCAGTGGCAGAGCTGGGAACGGAGCCCATTTTTCCTGACTCCTAGTCCAGCACTCTATTAATCATGTCTTTGCTTTGTGTTCCGTGGCCTGTTACTGATCATAGGAAATGTGAGGATGACTTTCCAACAGCTTCAGAATTGCTTCTTAGTTTTGGAAACTATTGATCATCAGCACATTATTGAGATAAAGAGGTCATGTACTGGACTGTTGTATGTGTATATGCACTAGAGGATTCAGAACTGAGTGTTCTAGGTATCGATTTCAATCCAGGACACTGAAAAGTCACATTTTATAATCCCAAATGTTTCTTCCAAGTCAAATTTTTTAAGTCTTTTTTCTTCCCCCTTACATTATGTACAAAGTTGTTTGTTTTTATAATATTATCCATCACAGTTGAACTACTATATTGGTACTTGCCCTATAAATTATTTCTTCCTTGAAAATGAGTTACACCAGTTACTTAGCTAGCAGGAATTTTCTTCTCAATGGAATTTACCCATGAAACAGTCAGAAAACCAGTAAGTCAACAGTCCTGAGACACTAGTGATCCTTACTTATTTTCATTCCTCACTGTAGGATGTATTCAGTTTCCAAAGTCTTTTAATGGATTATCTTGATCACAAAGTTAATTATACCTGTGAAATTTTTTTTCTTCCCAAAAATTTTGACTTAAGGCAAAACTCTGGCTACTGTGGTAATGACTTACCATGAGACTCTTGTAAACAATAGTATAATCACTTTCTTACAGTCATGGCAACAGTGTTTAAGCAATGAGCTTACTGAACAAATGTGCACTGTCTCCACTGAATAGTTATTGCAGCACTGAAGTGTATGCTGCTCATTTTCAGAAGACCTGGAGACATAAATTATTCAGCAAAACAACACTGCTCCAGAAAGCATCTTTGAAATCATTGCATTGTGTACTAGCCAAAGAAGGACGTTCACTGGTGCTGACAGGGCTGTGTTTAGTTACTGCACAACAGTGTAGTCTTTGGTCCAGGTTTGCTCCCGCAGAGTTTAAGGGTGTCTGTCTCAAACCACCTGAGGACTGTGCTACCTGTCGGCAGGGTCATGCTTCCTCTGGTAATGTTTGCTGTTGTGGAGGGCAGAACGGCTCAGGAGGATGCATCCTGCACATATCATGGTGTGAGAGGTGGTGACTAGGTGCAGAAGGAAGAATCTGGTTTAACAAACAGGGGGTTTACTCCAGCAGAGCCAATCCCTTCCTTGGCCCAGATGATCACATGGATTCCTACTCAGTGGGTTGGGGAGGCACCTTGGAGAGTGGGAGACTTCACAGGAAGCTTCAGAGTTGAACCCCAAGAAAAGAAGTTGTCCCTGATTTTTCTGTGTATTTTGTTTTTGTATCTCTCTTATTCAAATATCTAGACCTGAAGGAAAGACCCTGTTGGCAACAGTCGTTCTGGGATGAGTCATTCCACCAGATTTTAGAAATACCACCTCAGTGACAGTTGGCAAAAATGCTGCATGGGCTGTTCAGTTTATGTTTTTCACTTTGGAAAATCAGACCATTTATTTAGGGTTCTGTTGCTTTAGAAACCATCTCCAGACACTCCAAGTTCCTTTCCTTTCCTTTCCTTTCCTTTCCTTTCCTTNCTCTCCCCCTCTGTATTTTTCCCTTTCTTTCCCCTTTTCCTCACTGTTATGGTACCTCAACACCTGAGCTTTTCAGTCTTGATTATGATCTGATTTGCCCCTCCTGAAACCACCTATGGGAGATACTGTGGACATGGCACTGTGGAACATCAGCCTAATGTAGGATCAGGCTTTTTATTTCTGATCATTATGCTAGTTTATAGTAAATTATTTTGTTTTCCAAAGAAATGCATTCTCTCTGCTTCTCTGAAAGCTTTTGGTTCGACATCCTTCCAAGCTAGATAGACTTGGTGTGCAACATGCGGCCGCTTACCTCCATGGCCCAGTTCCCGGAAACACTTATGCATGTGCTTAATTGTGCACACATGGGTAATTGCACTGAAATCAAGATGTGTCGAATTAAGCAAGTCAAGAAATATTTGCAGGGTTTGGTCTTTGTTCAACAAACAGGCCTCAGCCTGGCTGAAGTCCATGACATGCTACAAAAAGAATCCTAATTCAGAAGTAAGTAGTGTATTAATTATCAATTGACTTATTTCTTTAAACCAGTTAATTCCATACTTTTAAAAATCACTTTCCATTTTTCCTGCAAATCCAATTGCCCTTCCTTTCACACTCATTTTTCCTTCTCACTGCTCAACTCCCAGCAGACCTGAGCTGCCAGCCACATGATCCCCTTTTATAAGGATTTCAGTTCTGACGTTTCTTTTTTCCTACCAACTCTGTGTATTACCATAACGGTTCCTAGGACTATTTTGGTAGCTTTTAGGGAGAGAGAGAGTGTCGCTGTGTTTCAGACCTTCATTTCCAAGTGCAGAATTAAATATAATCCTTATAATTATAGCACTGCCACTTGGACCACTGTAGTTCGGGCTATGTCAATATGTCGTCAAAAGCTCTCTTCTTCAGGAGCTGGAACTCAGTCATGTTGATTGAATTGAAATTTGATGACCAGCAGCTGCAAACACACTCTGGCCCCATCCCCCCCATCTCCCTGCTTTTTTTCCCCCCTTTACCACAAAATCCTCTTGCTTTCTGTCAAAGTCATAGGTTAGAGAACAGAGCTAATGGCTGATTCCAGGCTCAGTTATTCTGAGCCATCCCTTTGGGTAAGTCTAGACTGTCCTTCGAGGGGTGTCCTGAGGCAACCTGAAGGCACAATCTGCTGTCTGTGTGTGGATGGTGAATCTGAGAGCACAGCCCCAGGCGCAGTGTGAAGGCCGTCCTCAGACTAGGCATGACCACCCTTCACGTGGGAGCTCCTAGGATGCCATCAGTGTCACTCTCAGCAGCTAAGGACGCTGTAGATGTGCCTGGGCTGAAGTCTGTGAGGCTCCTGTGTAAGCAGGCCTGGGAGCACCACAGTCCTCTCCCCTCTTGTCCCCTGGGTCAATCCCGTACAGACCTTGCTATTCATCTAAGCAAGGGCATTGGGATGAGGGCAATTGCCAGCAGCAGTTTATACTGCAAGTTTAGCACACAACTTTTTTAGCCCTAGGGGACTGGGGGGAAAAAAATAGCTTTGAACTGGGGAAAAAAAAATTGTACCCAGTAGCTGTATAGCATGATCCTGTCATTTTTGGTACTTAGAAACCAAAACAAACCCCCAGCATTCATAACACAAGATATGCAGGTTTTAAAAGGTGCCACTTGGAACTACACAGTAACTACTTTTCATGAGGCCCTTTAGTCCATGTGTTTACAGGTGGACCAGAATAGCTCTGCAAAAGTTAATCCAGTCCCTTGAGTAAACAGCACGTACTTCTAAAACTTTCTATATAAACCAACCATATGTAAGGCCTTTGACATACATTTGTACCACACACAATACATCTAAGGGACCCTGCTAGAGCCAGGATGGCTAGTGAGGTTGGTAACCCCCTTGCTAGTGTACTGGATGTGTGTTCATTCTGTCATGCCTCTGAAGGGTAACAGCCTTTGGATGACCGGTGTGCCAAAAGGGCTGTTTACTGCAGCACTTCATTATGTGGTTCTTGCAGCCCTCTCCCAGGACATACTGTCTGTGCTTGGGTCTCCCAGACTGCCATCAAAGCACAGGCTCTCTGACACAGGTCAGAAGGAACTCCTCACCCCAGCCTTGCACTGCTAGTTCTGGTCACTGAAGTCATATTCACCCCCTTCCCCTGGTAAAGTTCTTATCTATCGTTCCCCTCCTCCACTTCCTAAAGCTATAAGCCATTTCTGCTTCTCCACATTCACCTCCTCTCACCTGGGTTATTGCCCTCCCATCTCTCCTTTCATGCTTCTGACACTGCTGCTTCGTAATGTTGTTTTTCTAGTTTGGAAAGGCCAGAGGGCCAGGCTAAGAGAGACATGCTGAACACATGTTTTCCACATGTTGTCCTCATCTTCTCTCATACTGCTTCTCTAGCTGTCTCTAGCTTTGTGCTTAAAGGGGAAATCTAACGACCACAAGCGTATTCTCTTCTCTTACTAGTTTTATAAAGGATGAGCTCAAAGGTGCTGTGTTATCGTCGTAAGAAACTGAGCAAAAACTTCTGTGAGTTGTCAAAGCACTTGTAGGTTCTCTGGCCCCTCACCACAGGCCCTGAGCACTCACAGACTGGGCATACAGTTGTGAATGCTTAGGCTCCAGTTCAGAAAAATACTAAAAGAATATGTGTGATGTTAAACATATGATTAAATACTTTTTTGTTTGAGTGCTGCTTCCTTGAAGTGGACCCCATTCTGGAGGAGGCATATTTACTGGTCTGATTCAGAACATACTTAAGAGTATACCAAAGTTTTAAGAATAGTAGTACATCCACTATCTTGTATTTTTAATGACTCTTAAATAGGGCTGGGTGGTACAGGCAAGGCAGAAAATGTGGAGGCTCTCCTGGTCACCTTTTACATTTTCACTCACTCTGGACTCTGAGTGTCTCTGAAGTCTGAACACATTTTGGTAGTGCTGCTGCCTGCTTGCTACTTGAATGTTCAATAATGTAGGTGTGTTGCGTACCCAGGTGCAGATTATTTAAAGCAGCTGCCATTAAATGAGGAGCAATTATGTCTTAGAAAGGAAATCTTCATACAGAGCATTATTTCTATGACTGTTTGACAGGGAGTGGACCCTTGGACTCTTGGATTCCTCTCCTGCATCCCAATGACTAGTCTGGGAACAGCTAGGAGTCCAAATCTTTTTGACTTAAAGCATGTAGGCATCAAATCTTCTCTGTACTGAACTGAAACCAAGGAGAACTAGACATCTAATTGTATTTCTGAATCTCAGCCTAAAATCTCTGGAGAGTTTTGGAACATTTATCCCTAGGAGATTTTGCTTGAGTCAAGAATACAGACTGGAGCCATGGCTGAAAAAAACATGCCAACATGTGACATCAGTGCATCAGTCAATGAGTCATCCATCAGTGCCAGAGGACAAAGTATTCTTTGTATTTACCTAAGAAGTAGTTACCTATTTACTTTCTGAAATTATGCTTGTAGTACTAACTTGAAATTTTGGTTTGCTGTACAGTGAAAACACTATTTTAAATGCCTTGTATAAAGACAGGCCTTCTTGTTACTCGAACAGTTAGAAATACTAGAGAACAAATATAAAAGGCCCATTTCCTTCCTTGCTAGTATGTGTGGTCTAGGAAAAATCCTGAATTGTGCTAGTAAGAGACAGTCGAATCTCTTTTCTTGCCAGTGATGTAAGTGTTGGGACTTCAGAGAAGGCTGAGTTATCATCGTTGCCTTCTGATCTGTCACTCTTTCTGCTTTCCCTCTGTTTTGGCTTTTCATTCTATAAATACATTACCGAAAATATATTTTAAAAAATTAAGGGCAGTAATTTATTGAAAAGGGCTTTACCTGTAAAAGACTCTAGGCATACCACAGGCAGGTCCCAGCTGGGAAATCCAGAATTAAGGCTGAAACTCTGTCTCTCAGGCTCAGTGTTTCTCACGGTTCTTGCAGGGTGGTGGGATGCCTGGACTTCCCAGCACACGTGGTAACCATTGATCTCAGTGTGGTGTTAAGAAGCCAGTGCTAGGAGCTGAAGGCAGAAGAAGAGCTGAAGGGCAAAGGAAGAGAGTCAAATTTTCCTGTCAGTGCTCAAGAGTCTAGCTCTGTACAATCCTAAAACATGTAAGCAAAGGAAGTTTGAAAAAATTACCCTGGGACTGGGAAAGAAAATTGATGCAGAGCAGGATAACCATTCTTTCAAGGAGTAGTAAAATTATTTTTCATCATTTTCCAAGGAAAAAACCCCACTGATCCAATTTGACCAACTCCAGTCCAGCAGTGCAACAGGAGCCAGTGGCCAGATCTCCTGTTTTACGAGGCCTGTTACAAAACACTAAAACTTGTGCTTTTCTGCCTGTTGATATGCTTTGTCTCCTCAGAACAGGTTTTCTCCCTCAACACTTAATCCCTCTTTAGCCATCACCTTTTCCTGCCTTACCAGCCTCACTGTGTGTGCACTTTGAAGGCTGTGTGGGCACCAACTTAATGGGAGTGCTTTGTAGGGGAGGCCAGAGCCATCGCCTCTCATAGGGGCAGTGAGCTGCATGTTAGGACCTGGCTTCTTCTGAAATGGTCTGCAAAGGTACAATATTACAAGAGCAATGGACTTGAACGCAAAACAAAGGTGCTTACAGCCGGAGACATTTGAGTCCTGTACGAATAACTCTGCTGGTCTCTTGTAACCATCTTTTACCTAATCTAATCTAATCTAATCTAATCCGACACATTAGTATCTTTACTGCATTTATTATCCTTTTATCAAGGAATGACAGGGAGGAGATTGAGGCCTTGGTAAAAGCACAAGGCAGAGAGGCATGAAACATAATGTTGAGCAAAGGTTAAAAGAGCTCTACAAGCTCTTGTGTTAGGCAATGAGCATTGCGAACAGCAGACCTTCTTGTTCTTCTCCCATCCCGCTGACTTTAAGGTGGTGAGGACCTGGTGGCAGAGACTTGGTGTGGGTGACTGAGACACTATAGCACAGAAACAGATTGTTCAAAGTCTTCTGTGACTTAGAGAGTTTCTCCAAATTCAAACGCAAGGCCATGGATACCTCTGATCCCCACTCAGAAACATTGTTAATGAGACCATTTTTCTGAAGAGGTCCTGCAGTTTCTACACCTTCAGATTTCATTTGGTTTCCTTGATGGGAATGAGCTACAGCTACTGTCAGTGTTTATTCTCGGTTAGTTTTACTGGTGGCACTGCTCAGTAACGCCTGGTTAGGATGGTCCAGTTAATCAACCCTCCTCCTTGCTGCCTCCCCCTTTCATTTTTCTGTCTGCTCTTGCATCACAGAAACATTTCCAGCAATTCCCTTTACATAACAGTTACTGAGGCAAAGGGCTGTCTAGTCATCCTCCAGCAGAAACTCAGAATCCCAAAATGGCTAAGGTTAAAAGGGACCACAGTGGGTCATCTGATCCAACCTCCCTGCTCAAGCAGGATTGTCCTACACACAGGATTGTGTATCCTAGGGCACAGGACTACATCCAGATGGTTCTTGAATATCTCCAGTGAGAGAGACTCCACAACCTCTCTGGGGTACCTGTTCCAGTGAGGAACTCAAGTGATAAGAAAGACGCATCCTTCACACAAGTAATTCCCAAACCAAGCAGGGCAGGGAGGCACCCAGAGGTTCTTATGAGTGCCCATTAAAGCCCTTAGGCTCTTCCAGACAGAGGACTGTATTTCTAGGACACAGCATGAGAAATAGTGACCCTACATGAACCAATGTGCAAAGCTTCCTGCCTCTTAGACAGCTTAGGGATGTGGTGGTGCCAAGTCTTTCTGCAGTAGCTAGGACGGGCTGCTTAGAAGGAGACACAGTGAGTGCCTTTCCCACTCACGGCAGGCAGAAAGAGGTCTGCTTATTCACGAAAACAGTCCTGAAAAAGCTAAAGCAAAATTAAGCTGGAGTGTTTTGTTCCTACTGGAACACTTGCAGCTTGCACTGGTGGTGGTGCCCACTGGTGTGCCTAAAGGCTGTCAGCCAGCAGAAGACAGCACACCGATGTGGTGGGGGGTGCAGGCGTGCAAACCAGAGCAACTGGTACCCGGGGCTGCTGTGGCTAGTGGCAAGGGACACTTCTGATTGGGCAGGGATGAACCATAGTGTAGGATGGTGATATGAAGGGCTTCACATTTGCTTTCCCAGTGTGGGCTAAATGATTCCTTGGCCTGCGAGGAACACTAGGCAGATGGTTGAGAGCTTTCACCCCATCTGTCTGTGAGGGGAATGAGTACCTGGTGTTGCAGATTGAAAAGGTTTGATCTACTGACAGAGAATGGCTTTGCATGCAGAAAGGCACGTGAGTGGCTGGGTACAAAGCAGAAAGTGAACATGTAGACCCTTGGCTAGGGCAGGACCCTTCAGTTTTATACCCAATCTCATTACTTTCTTCTGATTAACACCAGTGAGAGAAAGAAGAGAGTTAGTACTGATAGCAACAAGGCTGTAATTTCACCTCTGGTTAATAAGCCATTTGATCTTTGCTTTACTGGTCTCGCTGGAAGCGAATCTGACCTCCTCCAGCTGAGGCTGTCCCATGGGGCTCACATCCTGACACACATCTGCAGCCATCACCTGGAGGCTGGAGGTATGAGGGAGTGACAGAGGGAATGTCACGTTCATCCTAAGGCTCCACAGCCTATTGAAGGGAATCTTATCACACCTGAGGCAGACTAATGCAAAGCTCTAGATTGCTTTTCTGGGCCTGTACATTTTGAGACTGCTATGGCAGTGTATCACAGAGTCCCAGGAGGAAGTTTTGTTGTTGTGTCTCAGTAGGAGGCACTGGGGTTGTGCTAGTGAGCCTGTTCATACAGAAGACAAGTGTTCATGTTGCCACTGAAGAGAAAAGGACTGGGCCCAGCCTTAAAGTGGAATGCAAGGAAAAATCAAATTAAAAATCGTTTTCGTGGAAGAACTCAGTTTGGGTTGACTGGCTTTGTTCACATCATCAGTACATAATCATAGGGTAACCTCTGTTTTTGTGTCCTAGTTCATGTTAACACACAGAGACTCGCATGCTAACCACTCTTTTCACCACCACCAAATTCTAGAGGTCAGGGACCTCTAGAATTAAACTTATGAGCTATCATAGTGTGGGCTGATGAACCAGCTCTTTTAGAGTAGTAGCTGAGCACACATTTCCTGTGTGGATGAGCCACAGAAATGGATGCATAACACACACTGACCAGTGGGTTACATTTTGGCCTGTACTGTGCAGATGTAACCCAGTGGCCTGGGTGAACCAATCTTAAAATAACATGGAACATACCATCATTTGGACCTCATCACACTGTGGGTATCAAGTGAAGTACTTCTCTTGCCAATGAGAGTTCAGCTCAGTGATACATAGGGTATCAAGATTTGTATTAGTTGCAACAAATCCTGCCTGAGCTATGTGCATGTCTATCGTGTAGAAAGCTCACCTTCTTTCTTAAGCTATCCACACCAAAATGTCTCTAATGGAAGTTTGAACAAATTATTCTGGCTGGGGGTATGGTTCAGAGAGGTTCTGCACTAACTTGGACTGAAACACATGTAACTGAGGTGCTGTTAGTCCACCTGAATCCTTGTTCGTACCATCCACCCCAGAGGAAGGATGAATTCTCCCACAGGTTGTACTGGACCAAGACAAGCTGCAGAGCTCTGTACAAGGGACTGTGGCCCCGCAGTGCCCCAGTCACACGTGTATCAGTGAAGAAAGATTAATGGTGGCAGGATTTTGCAGTGGGGACTGACACCCTCAGGTCACTTGTCCTGCAGCAGAGGTTCACACCTTCACACAGGCTTACTCCAAGGCCAGGCACACTGAAAGCACAGGGCTACCTCAGCCTACCTTTAAGCTTGAATACTGGGAGCATGATTTCCATTTTGAACTTTTTCCAAATAAATAATTTTCTCAAATGTTATGAAAATAGTTAAATAATTTTGTAAAGCCTGAAGAACATTCTTTTGCATCAGGATTTGAATTGGAAATGGCTGTTTTGGGGCCAATTTACTTTAAAAATTACCTTGTCCACAAGGAGCGAGTCAGCCTATGGTATTTCCAGGCTACAAACCTTTTTTTACTTTAACAAGGGCCTTAAAGCTAAACAAGAGAAATCTTAGTCCAAAGAAATCCCAATATTGCTTATGCCAGGAAAACGATATCCATTCTTGAGTTTACACTGCTGAGGTTTAGTGGCAGAGAACTGCCCATATGCTTATCCATGCTGTCACACCCTCAAATTATCCAAAACCAGGGTAGCTTTTCTTACACAGAGCAGGTTCTTACCATGTCTACAGGGCAGTATAAAGTCTGTGGACATACCTGTCAATCTTTCATAAACTACAGATCCTCTAAAAGTTTTCAAATACATATGAAGGTTCATTTACAACTAATTTAAGCCTCGTGGCAAATGACTTGTTTTTCTTACTTAGCTTTCACAGACCCTTCAGAAGTAGTCCTCAGACCCCCATGGGTCTGCAGACCACAGCTTGAAAACCACTAGCTCTGAGTTTAAATAAGATACTTTGGGGCCTTTTGGGCCTAATTTTCTATAGCCTTGCAGCTTGTGAGGTCTTATATACCTATGCGAAGTGTGAGTAAAATGCTACCAGATGAGGATGGTGGTGTTCAGTCCTGGTGTTGGCTTTTATTTGGACAGGTGTGAAGGATGCCAGTGCAAAGCAGTGACAGATCAGGGCCCCAGCACTGTAATTGCTCCCTGCTCCACAGAGATCTTGAGCAGCACTACTCACAGCAGAGCTGGGGAGCAATCCTATTTGCAGAACCATCATTCTGCTGTTATTCCGTGAAAGCCAGGCACTGGCCCGGCACATTAATAACCATGGCAAGGATCCATTAGACACCTTGGAGTGACAGGTGGTTCTCTCGGGCTAAGGGGCTCTACTCAAGGTTAGACTCTTGCTTTGTAGTGCTGTTTGCACCCCCATTCAGTCTCAGTGTGCTTACTCTTTTTGGTGTTTCATGTCTTGAACATGGAGCAACAATCTTTTCATTTAAGCGAAGTACAGTGAGAAGTGTTAAGTGTTTCAGTGCCCTTTCTTTCCTTTGATCTCACGTAAAGCTCCATGCAGAGGTTACGTGATCTCCGTCACTATCTCCTTTCATGCCCGATAATTAGCACAGGTCCATGGGCTGGGTGCAATGCTATCCTTCCCTGTGTTAAGAGGGGAGAAGTAAAAGGGGTTGGAGTGATTGTTTGCTGTGTTGATGACTGTGGTGTTGCCATGGAAAAGCTGGAGACTTCAGGGGAGTTTGTGTTTTGTTGGGCAGGGAGCCAGCCTGCTCTGACTTATTACAACTGTGAGAGTGAGTGAGCCATGCAGAACTTTATCCCTCTGTAGCAATTCCAAGGCAGGGAGAAAAAGAAAAGGACAGGACTACTTTAACAAGGAGGAGTGCAGTGCACTTTGCTGAGGCTGATTGCCTTAAGTACAGAGATGCAGAAAAAATCCTTTGCTATTTTCCACTTTTTTTTCTTTTTTTTTGGCAGAATGTGTCCACTCTCTTCTAAGGACTGAATTCAGAGCAGCGCAAATAATAAAATCTCAAGTAATCCTCCTGGAAGCGAACAGAGCCATTTAATTGGCTGTATCTGTACAGAAAGGAGCACTTGGAGTTCTGCTGAGTCTGAGTCCATTAAAGTCTTTGATCTGTTCCAGAAACAAAAGTGGAAGCAGACTATACTGTTTTCATTATCTATTCTGAATGAAGTGCAAAAAGTAAATACATAGTGTAAACAGGGAAAAAAATTAATCAAGGCCTAGGTCCAGCAAAAAGCCATCTTCGTACTGAGCTTCCCGTACTCTGAGTAGTGCCATTATTCCCTGGAGGTGGAATTAAAAGCTATGCATGCTTTCTACAAATCACTTTCTATTGGCAGATCTCAAAGCACTTTACAAAAGCAGCCAGTTCCATTACTCCCACATTAGAGAATGAGTAACTGGGGCCACAGGGCTCATCCAGGAGACTAGACCCTGCCTGAATCCCTGGTTAGCCACTACCTTCTAGGTAGTGAAACTAGGTGTAGGGTGTCAGGGTTATTCTGAAGCATTAAAACACCACTGCATAGTATAATTTGTTGTAACTGACCATTCACTACAACCCTGGCTGCCATGACATGTTCTCGTGTTGTATTTAATTGAGATAGAGGCAACTGCCTCTTCCTGAAATGTATTTGAGAAGGTGGGAAATAACAGGATTTTGGTAATTTTCTGATTTTCTTTTTTGAATTAAAATTTCCTACCTGACTGGTGTTATAACAGATGCATCTAGGAGTCCTATTTTAACATACACTTCTCAGGGAACGGTGCTCTAGATGTCCATCATAAATTGTCATCTAGCAAAGCTCTGATTTCTAAAAGAACAGAAGAAAGCAAAATTACTTCCTATAGGGGCTGGCCAGGGAACACACAGGGAAGTCTTGACTCTGCATGAGTCAGTGACAAACTCTTGCAGTCCTCCTGTGATCATACTCAGGAGCTGAATCCTGCAAAACCTCTGACCGTGTGAGACTCCCATGAACTGCAGCCAACAGCATCACCACCTGTTTACTTTCAAAGGTAAAAAACTGCCTGGGTACCATCGCAGTCTCTGATGTCAGGCTGGCTTGCAGTGTTCTGTGACTGACCTGGGAGCTCCAGCTGAGAAGCTGGGGACAGATCTTGCCAGCATGGGAGGTGACAGAGAGTTCTTCTGGTTTCACTGTGATCTAGGTAAGGTCTAAAGGTTAGGTATTACCACAGGATCCACCCACGGTTTGTCAGTGAAGCCATTGCCTCTTTTCTCTATCTCATTGCATTTAACAGGATTTGTCTTGGGAGATGATTATCCAGTTACTTGGTGGCTGTGATATCTCAAGAAGTTACAACACAAAGTAGACTAACTTTGTGTTCCAAATACAGTAGGACAAATCAACTAGTGTAAATAATACGGCTTGATGAAGCTGTAGCAGCTTACACCAGCAGAGGACTTACCCAGGGAGATGAAAGGTTGCTGCTTTAAAGCTAAATGTCTGCTCAAAAGAGTTGCTTTTATCCTGCCGTTTTTTTTCTTACTTATTTCTGTGACATTACTGGTTCAGTATGGAAATTTCTGTCCTCCCCACAGAGTTGTAGTAGCTACATGTTCAGGGACACTCCAAATTAATGAGATCTGCAACATCTTTAATCTCTCCTCACAGCATGCTGTGCTTGGGATGCAGTGTGTGAGAAAGACCAAAAGTGAGGGATGCGAGAAATGTAGTCATACAGGAAACTGAAACTGCGCTGTCATTCATTCCTGTAGTACAAAAAACCCTTTCTGTAACCTCAGTTTCCTGATTCTTGTGTGGCTGGGGCCAGATTTGCCACTGGTGCAAACTGGTGCAGCACTACTGACATCAGCTGACAACACACCGGTTTACTCTAGGAGATAATTTGTTCCAAATCTTTTCGGCAACAAAACCAAGAGGACAACAGATGCAGATGAATCCAAAAGCAGTGAGGTCTTATGAAATGAAGAGATTGCTTTTAATAGTTGATGAGCATGCAGGCTGGGCTTCTCAATGATGCTTGGACCCAGTTCTACCACTGTTTTTCCAAAGGAAAAGCTACTGCTGAGTGCACAGCAAAAGTATCCACAAAGTTGTTTACCATTCAGGGAGTCATCCTTAAACTGAACCATGTCTTGAAAATGCATGTTACTTTGTATGTTGCTTCTCCATCTGAGGAACTACTGAAGTTTCCTTCTCTAAGGACCCTAATGTTTCTCAGTTTTTTTCCACTAGCCAGAGAGGAGCTGGCTGGTGTAAACTGCAGCAACAATTTTCTGGGGTCATGCATGCTGTGGTGTCAGAGAAATCTAGGAAGTCAGCTTCCGGAGTTCCTGTTTTATTTTCCTTCCCTGAGGCAAAAATGGTCTTAATAGTATTGAGTGAGATCCAGCTAAGGATATGTCCTAGAGCAGGTCTTGCTCTGCTAGTTTATAACATTTTCAGGCCCCCAGATATGGGTGTCAGTGGTGCTTATGTTCTTCTACAAGTATCAGGGAAGTTAAACTGGCAGAACTGGGGTGAGGTGGGAAGAAAAGGGAAGGAAACCTCTGCACACTCCTTCCTCTGGCCCCGGGGGATTTGTTCTGTTTGCATTTGGCTTGTCTGAGCTACAAGGCAGTGAACAGAGAGGAAGCTGGAGTGAAGCCGTAAACTCACCTCAAACCTGACTGCATCCTCGTCCCGATGCCTTTTTTTATTAGGCAGTGGTGTACAAAGCCTCCCTGTACACAGTGAAGTACCCTCCACTTGGCTTAGTGACGTCTTCTCACTGAAGTCATAACTTTTACCAGCTAGCAGCATTTCAGGCTAGCCAAATGGGAAGGAAAGGCCATGGTTAGGCACAGACTAGTTAGAGGGACTAATCAAGGGTGCTGGCGATAATGTGGACAGCCTGTGGAAACGAGGGATGAGGAGACACCCGTGTTCCCCAGCCTCCCGCTAACAGAGCCTTGCTGCTTCACATGGCTACTACAAACTTATGCAAGGGCTGTGAACTCCTATGGTGTTTCTTTACCTCTGTCTCAGCCAGGCAGAAGCTCTGTGGAGGTAGAATAGCTCGTGCTACACATCAACACAGCTGCAAGAGGGCACCTTCCTTCTCCTACACATCTCATCAAGCTGACCAAGGCAGATTTTCAGCCTACTTGATAATACCTAAATCACTCTAATGGGGAGGAGATAGCAAAGATAAGCTTGTGAAGTGGATGTTATGAAGTTTGTGGATGCCTGGGAAGTTCCTTGTGCTATTTGGAAGTGCTACTTCTTAGAGGTTGACCCATATGTAAACCGAAGCTCTTTGGATGCTGCCAAATTCTTCACTCAGGGTATTGCAAAGACTGCTGATTTCAGGGACAGCAACAGCAGTCCTGCATTTCTTTATGCCATTTTAAAATAGACCATTAACCCAAAAGCATAATCTTACATTTAATCTAGAAAGGATTTTGAGCTGTGCTGAAAGCTCAGCTCAGTTAGGATAGCTCAGGGCCACACTCGTTTACCCCAAAGGTGTTAACTTTTTGTTAAGGGCTGGGTGCAGTAGCTGGCTGAGGGGAAAGGGGCAAGAGAGGCTGCGTAGGACTGCAGCCACATGCCACGTAGTGCAAGTGTGCACGGCACACACAGCTATATGTGAGTGGGAGAGGAGAGGGGAAGGAGAAAAGATCAGACCACTACAGCGCCCTGGGCTTCCTTGGCAAAATTGTAGAGGATTTAAAAGGAGTGATAGACTAGGTGGAAGCAGCATTAAAAATAATTGCATTCTGCTGCTTTGGTTATAACGTGTCCCTTGTTCATAACTCCATCCGTGACTCAAGTGCCCTGCAGAAGTCTGGACATGTGACAGCTAATAAATTCATTTATTGGGAGGGCTGTTTGTTTCAAATTCAGAACTGAAAGTTCATCTGCAGGTGCAGCAGGGCTGTGCAGGGAAGCAAACGCAGATTTACAGCTGTTGTGGCTTACTCCACTCCGCTACAACAAATCATTTTGTTCAGGAAAGAGGCTCTGCTGTTGGCCAACCAAGACGTGGTCAGAAATTTGAAACGCTGCTTTGTTAGTTTAAATGAAAACATGGCTGGACATGTTAGGGTGGGCATTTTTTTTTAACATTTAGTGAAATCTGTCATAAATCAAAGACTGATTGAAACTGAACAGATTGTGCCTTGCTTTCCACTGTCATTTGCGATCTTCTTCCTTTGCCATTGTGAGGGTGAATCAAGATCAGGATTTTAGTGTTCAACTCCAAAGGCCAGTTATTACTTCCTCCTGTGATCCTGTTTGATTTTCTGAAAATGAGTCAGTCATTTTCTGCTAGAATTTGGTGCAGACTGAGCCTTTTCTCTGAGCTCCACTCTGCAAGACAAAAAAACATATTGCTTCACAGGCAAAGCAAGTCTGCACAATAGAAGACTTCCTTACAACTGGGCTCTGCCAAGTCTGCTCTTAGCCCTGCAAGGAGTCATGTTACTCCTCAGCAAGGTCATACAGGCCTAAAATAATCACTGATGTTTATCTTTCCCAGAGGATATTAAGCACCCCCAAACACCACCACAAGAACATCTATTAAAAAAAAAAAAGAGAAAAGGATTAAAAATAGTTTGCACCTCAGCTATCAGTAGAAAAGCATTATGGCTTTGCCGTTTCCCATTAATATTTTGCAATCTCACATCTTAAGTGCTGAATTATGCCAACAGTGGGGGAGGAAGAGCTTTGCTGTTTTTCATTGATGTTATATCTCCCTATTTACTTAGAAGCAGGCTGTGTACTTTTCTCATCATTTTATTGCTGTACCTTGGCTGTGTGCTGTTTTTACACTACTTTTGCCATAGGGAGAGCTGGAGGATGGCTGCGTTAGGGCAGTGCTGAGGCTATGTCACAGCCTAGATACCTGCCTGAAGGTGCACTAGCTGAATGCTTCATGGATCTAGATCTTTGCATCACCCTTGAAAAGGGGAAAAGTCATGTCAGCCTGTTTCCACAGGCACAGAAGGAGGAGGCTTGGGAGGAGTGTGAACTGGCAGCTGAACTCTGCTCTCTGCCCAGTGCCGGTAGCTGTCACACCACAGCTCCATCACCTCGCCACTGCCTTGTGTGCTCCCAAGCGCTCTGGAGCAGCTCCAGATGAGCAGAAAGGCTGCAGGATGAGCTGGTGATGAAGAAGGGAAGGGTGACCAGGCCATGCCTTGAGTCAGGCTTCAAGAGAAGAAGCAGGGACTGCTGGACACACAGGATCTAAGCCTATATCACTGAGGCTCCCAAATCACAGGGATTTTATCCCAGTCAAGGGTGTCCAGCACTGCTGTTAATGATTTGCAGTGCAGGAAAGAAAATATACAAATGCTTTGCAGGCCATATTCCCCTGCTTTTCATGCTTGCACCTCTGAACACCCATTTACTTCAGTCTTCCCTTCAACACTGTGTATTTGGCACATCCTCTCATGCCTACATCTCCAAATTCACAAGCCTCCTCTGGCTGGCTGGAGCGAGAGACATTTCCTCGCCGCAGTGGTGTTTGTGGGAAGATGTGTGCTCAGGGGGATGCAAAAAGCTTCAGGCAAGTTATTTGTGTTTTGACAGACTTTGCTGAAGGGTTTTGCTCTGACTTGAGCCAGACATGGTACTGGCAGATGCTGTGCAAGCTTCCCACGCAGCACGGGCAGTGCCTCTCGGATCTGACCCGCAACCACCACCCCTCCCTCACCCCCCCTCCCTCTCCCCTCTCAGCCCAGGCCAGCGTTTATCTTGAGCGGAGAGAGCTCTCCCTGCCAGATTGCGTGGTGGTTCTCTGATGTGAACAGATGGGACTAGGGGGGCAGGCTACATCTGTTCCCTGAATTCTTCCACCTTCGCAATTGTTTGCAAATGGGTGAGAGCTCTGGGAGGCTGGGAAACTATGGGTTTGGGCTCAAAATGTTCTTTTCCTGTAACATGCTCAAAAGTGAACCTGTGCTGTGTAATTAAGTTTGACGCTGACGAGGAAAACACCTGCTGGTGCAAGCAGCTTGCCTCTTTACCCACAGAAGCACGGATTCTTTGCAGGACTAGTGCTAATGCTTTCTTCAGTCCAGTTTGGAAAGGCCCAAGTGAAGAAACATGCCTTGGGATACCATTCCACAGCTTCACAGCAGCAGGGTGTCTTTTTTTGAGATTCAGCATGGATTTAGTTCCTGTTTCAATTTCTCATTGTGTTTATGTAACTGATTTTCAGAAGGCCTCAGCTCTCATTTCTTTGCAAGTACTAGTCACAGACAGATGTAAATAGCAAAAGGCTGAATCCTTTGTGGAAAATGGGCCATAAACTCTTACTTTTCAGATTTTTACATCCTTTAAGCATTTTCAGGTTGTTATCATCCATGTTTACTTCTCCTGCTTATTTCTTGACAGATTCTCCATACAGTGCATGAATTTTCCTCATAAATCATGCTATCTTGCCTCCTGGACACAGTCGCCTCTGTCCATCCTGTTCTTGCCAGGGAATGAACTGGCCCCATCTCTCTCACCCTGTCTTCTGTCCAACACAGCATCACCTTATGGGCCACCCAAAGCCCTAAGGGCTGGGGCCACATGTGCTGAGCCCTAGCAAACTCACTGATGCCAGCTCTGGGCAGGGCAGCCCTGTTGGCTCACTGTCACCTGAGAATGCCCTCCCAGACACCTGACATCAGGGGGACTCAACCACTTGAGACCATATTATGTGTCCATGCTCAGTCCCCTTATGCCTGTCTCCTCCTGGCACAGCAATGCCAGGATGTGGAAGCTCGTTTTCCCTGTGCTGGGCTCACACACCTGCAGACTCCTGCCCTCTGGCTGGTGATGCTGTGCTGTAGGACTGATTTCTCAGGAGGACAGCAGTACCTACTTCCTGTACAAAGAAGTGTGAAGTGAGAGCTTGGGTATGGCTGAGGCTCTGGTTGTGCATGTTTATGGCACTCATCTGCTCTTCCTCTGTACTCTCATCTGCACTTGGACTCCACCTTGCTGAATGTGTGTGAGCCAAGTAAGTATTTTCCACAGGCAACAAGTTGCCATTTTTGCCTGAATTAAACATCAGCTTCTTACACTCTTTAATTGCAGGTTTCTTTCCATTTGCAATATTCTGGTGTTTTCATTGTTTCTTCATGTTTCTCCAGTTCTGTTAGCAGTTGGTGATTTCATTCCTGAACTGTTTATTTCTTCTTTCAGATTATTTGTAAGTACTAAAAAAAATTCCACTTTAATACACTGATTCATGCATTGCCTCACAGGGAAGAACTCATTACATTTACATGAAAATTAGCCTTTGGTTATTAACCTTCAGACAGTTTTCAAACCACATCACAGTGGCCCTATTCTGGGATACTGAATTATTTCTCTTTTAAGATTTTATCCATTGGTAATAGCGTGTGTTTTAAAATAAAAGGAAACACTAATTTTAAATCTATGCTGCCTATTATTTGGGTTTCCTTTTCCTTCTGGATGTTTAGCAAATTATTATGTCTTGCTATAGTTTTTATTATTTTACTGTGAAGAGCGGCTAGATATAAAAGATTACAATTACTACAATCACTCCAGGATCAAAAAGCACTACTATGCTTGCTTTTCTTTGGTCTTTCACTTCCTTCCCACTGAGCAGGGCAGTCGGCACTGCGGTAGAGCCCAGTGTTAGGGGATTCAGAACAACTGCCTTTCATTCAAAGGCTTAATGTTCCTGGCTTAACGTTCTCCGTGAGTATTGTGTTAGCTCCTTCTCTCAGGAAAACAGGAGTATCCGTATTTTGATCTTCCGGGTGATACGGATTCAAGTTTTGGCCTCATGAGAATAATTACTTACTCTTCACGTCAGAGTTAACCGTCACGTTTATTCCTAGATCTGAAGGGGACTGAGGTGCAGAGGAAGGCAAGGTTATATTCTTGAGTGGAGTGGGTTCACTAAGTTCCAAGTGCACCTTCAAAAACACTATTCCTGGTGAGTGTCAACAACCTTTCACCGAGCTCAGTGCTGTTACACATGACCAGATTGGACAGGAGTCACTTTTGGGAAGTGTAGTGAGAAATGTCCTCCCAGGTATGACACACATTGTTGATTGCTGTACGGAACTCCTATAAACCTTTACAAAATGCCCAGGACAGCAAGAAGCAGGTGCTATGATCAAGCATCTTTTTGTCTTTTCATCAGGAAACAAACTATGGACCCATAATTCACACAGCTGTGGCCAAATTTTCGCTATCTTTACTCAAATCTGGCTAAAAACTGGCTGGTTTTCATGTTGTTCAAAGAGTCCAGCAAGAAACATATGATGCTATAAATGACATTTTAGGCATAATGTTGGTTTTTTGAGCACAGAAACAGTCTATATCTGACCTGCATGCAAAACATGCTTTGTTGGTGGTTACAGGCTTGGTTGGTTAGAGAGGAACTGTGGGGTTTGAATGGTGATCTGGGAAATAGTCATCCCTCCTTGCTTCTTAATAAGGGAGATGTCTGTCCTATCATAAAAACTTGCAGGAGCTGTGGCTTTAATAAAGAAATCTTATTTTACATGTGTCTATTGAGTTCTCCAGTGCCCTCCTCCAAGACAAATCTTAGACATCTATAGCAGAGCTGATCTTCCTGGATCCTGTTGTGTCCATGGAGTGAAATAAGAACACCTTGGGTAGTATTTGATCTATGAACATCCAAAATAGGTCTGAAAAATAATACCTTAAAAATGCTTACTCTTTTCCATTGAATAAAACCAAAAACTTTTAGAGTGAATGATTCCTTCTTAAAGCTCTAAAAACAGGTGAAATATGGCCTGCCTGTTAGCATGTGCCATAGGAGGAGAAAGATGAACATGACCATTTAAGATCGAGGTGAAAGCTTTCAGAGTACTTCTATAAGTCAAACAGGCCCTGGAGGCAGCCCTTGAGGGCTCGTGTATAAGGCCTGCTATCAAAGCTTCTGAGCTGTCCCCTGCCTGTGCTTGCCCTGTGGCTCAGCAAGCCACCATGCATGGCCAGACAAGCTCTGTGCCAGCCGAAGGGTCAGGAGGCAGTTGTGGCGCATGGCACAGAGCTCTTGGCACTACAAAGAGTGGTGCCAAAATCTGAGATTGCGTGGAAGCACAGCCTGGAGCTACTGGTCTGAACTGCTGTTGGCCACAGGGAGAGGAGGCCGCTGTAGGGACTGATTTGCCTGGTGCAAGGATACATAGCCACCTTTTTCTTTGGCCACGTGGCATGTCTTGCACTTGGGATTTATCCCAGTGCCTTGGCCTCGGGACTTGAATGCCCTCACGTCCCAGTGACACCTCCATAAGGACACTGAAGATTTCACAAATAGAGGTCTCCAGTGCAGCTCTTGCTGTAGATGACTATGCTAGTCAGCAGTGATGGTTTGATAAAAAGAATTTGATCCCTATCAAATTTAATACACAGAGCAGAAATTGAAAAAAGGTACTTTTTGATATGAAAAAGCAGAGTTTGTTTAGAGCCTTTTGAACATCTCAGTGTTTTTTCCTTCCTTACCAGGCTTTTAATGGTAGGAGAAAAGTATCACACTAGCAGCATTGCCAGCTTTATGATTTTGTCATGAGACAGTGTTTTCTATTTTGCTTAAAACCCCAGCTCCTAGAAACAATGGATTATGTGAGAATCTCTCAGCTCTGCTTTGAAAAGCAAAGAAAATTTCTAGAGCTTTTTTTGTCAGAAAAATGATTGAAACATGACCCCAATTATATACTAAGAAATCCAAAACCATGTTTGGAATTGATTACACTTTTTATGTGCATGGTTTGAAGTCAGTCGTGTGATTTTTCTTTTGGAGGGAGACATCTGACTCATGATTTCTGAATGCTTGGGGAGTGGTGCTATTACACTGGGGATACCACTGGTGTTTCCAAATCTGTTGAATGATTTCTGACACAAAATGCTTTAGCTCCTTAAAGCAAAGAAATGTTTTTATTTGGTAAAATGGATAGAACAGATCCTGCTTTAAAAACATATGAAACACACTTTTGTTTTGTTTTTGCTGAGCAGCAGAAACACTGAGCAGATCCCATGCAAATCCCTAAAGATGAATTGTAATGCTTTTTGGTATGCACAGAAAGTATCCGAGTTCACCACAACATAGACTTGACCAAAAGGTCCAATCCTGTATATATTCAGTTCCTTTAGGGATACTGAGCTCGTGGGACCTTTGTACTTCCTAAAAAGCCCCCTTTGCCCCTTTCAGAGTTAGAGCACCTCATAAAGACTGTGTAAATGCTCCTTTTGGGCAGCATAATTCACTGTAATGGTTAGGCAGCAGTGCTGCCTGGGGAAGCAGCTACGGTGTGAATTGCCATGATAGGATGCGCTGGCTCACATGTCCGTAGCTTAGTTCTAACCGAGGCTGTGAGCCAAGCCTTTCCCCTTGGACCCTTGCCTCTAAAAGTCCGTAGCCAGCCCAGAGGAGGCTCTGTGAGCACACAGTTTGTGTGGGACCTGGGCAGGGCTGAGTATGTTGTGGTGGGTCGGGTGTTAGAAAGCAAAGGCTGGTGCCTTTGAGGGCAGTAGTAACTATTCTTTGTTAGGCAGTTATTTTTCAGTTTCTGAGTTTAAACAAAGGCAGATGATAGCAATAGAAGACATGGCTAATGAACCTGCTCCCTTTGGGAGCCCTGTGACACACAATGTCAGCACCTGGTAGATGATGCCATTCACTGTGATGCCAGTGTTTGCCCAGAACACATGGTAAGTCTGGCATTGCTGCCATGCATGCAGGCATTACTACAATATCTTCTGGCTTTTATTTATTGTTAACATATTTTTACTTGAGCGAACTCCCTTCAGAATTACCTGTAAAATGGGATAAAGGAGCATTTTTTCTTGCTGAGGGCTCCACAGGCCTTTCAGATTTTTTTTGATGAACCATGCATTTGCAAAAACATATTCTGCATGCTTGCCAGTAATAAGGTGCAAAAGCATACACAGACTTTAGTTGTTCCAAAGGCCTAATGTTCTTTCCCCAGTGTAGTTGAAAGACACTGCCTGAGTCCATGAGCCAAACTATGCCCCTGATTACTTAATTTGATGGGGTTGTGTATAGGGTCCCATAATTAAATGAAACTGCTGAGACTGGTGCTTGGTATAAAATTCATTGCACTATTGGGACGATTATATCTAGGGGGAGTTTGAACTATATTTTCCAGTCTCACTCTCTTCTTCATGTACTTTTTTGTTACTCCTTTTTAGCTTCGTTGTTTTGGATCAAAATTATCAGAAGTTAATAAGAGCCATAAATTAGGAGCAAGATTGCATAATCCAAGATTGTGAGATTTGGGATGTTTAAATTTTGCTGTGTTGCTAACAGTTGAGGTGCTGGTTGCTTAGCACACGGCAAAAGCAGATCTGCTGAGATCTGCAGGAAATGAGTGCCTGAAGACAGTATGAGATGGATGAGGGTCCCAGCATGGTGTGAGGTACCTTCTCCTCCTCCACAGGAGGATCAGAAGAGAGGTGTGAGAGGGGCTGAGGCAAGAAGCCCCTGCCCTTAATTGATGTAGTAAGCTCACAGGTGTCACCTTTTAGGACCAGATTAACACTGAAACAATAGATGAGGGGGAAGCATCCCCTTGAAACACATCTAGTTGTTCTGTGGACTGTGAACAAGTGAGTCCTGGCTGCCTTGAGTGGATTCACTGATGTCTATTAAGGAATAAATTATCTTGGACCTTTGCCTCAGTGAGATCATGAATACACTTCTGTTTTCTCTGTCGTCAATAGTCATGCAGTTACCTAAAATTTTTTCAAATTTTTTTATATGTTCTTTTATATTTCAATGTTTGGTTAAAATTGGCCAGCAAATATAAGAATTAGTGGTTAAGGCCAGGTAAATGCAGGTGTTCTTGACTAACCTGATCTCCTTTTATGACAAGGAGACCCACTTAGTTGATGAGGGAAAGGCTGTGAATGTTATCTACCTGGACTTAGTAAAGCCTTTGACACCATTTCCCACAATATTCTCCTGGAGAAACTGGCTGCTCATACTTGGATGGGTGCAGGGTCCACTGGGTGAAAAACTGGATGGATAGCTGGGTTCAGAGAGTGGTGCTGAATGGAGTGGTGAACTGAACTCCAGCTGGTGGCCGGTCACAAATGGTGTTCCCCAAGGCTTAGTGTTGGGACCAGTTTTGTTTAATATCTTTATCCATAATCCGGGAGAGGGGATCGAGTGCAGCCTCGGTCAGTTTGCAGACAATACCAATTTGGGCAGGAATGCCAATCTGCTGGAGGGTATAAAGGCTGTGCAGAGGGATGGACAGGCTGCATCAGTGAGCCAAGGCCAATTGTACGAGGTCCAGTGATGCCAAGTGCTGGGTCCTGCACTTGGGTCACAACACCCCCAGCTGCAGGCTGGGGGAAGGGGCTAGAAAACTGCCTGGTGGAAAAGGCCCTGGGCAGTGCTGGTCTATCACAGCTGAACATGAGCCAGAGTATGCCCAGGTGGCCAAGAAGGCCAATGGCATTCTGGCCTGCATCAGGAATAGTGTGGCCAGCAGGACCAGGGCAGGGACCTTCCTGCTGTACTCGGCACTGGTGAGGCCACACGTTGAATCCTGTGTCCAGTTCTGGGCCCCTCACTACAAGAAGGACATTGAGGGGCTGGAGTGTGTCCAGAGAAGGGCAACGGAGCTGGAGAAGAGTCTGGAGCACAAGTCTGACGAGGAGCATCTTAGAGAGCTGCAGTTGTTTAGCCACAGAAAAAGAGGCTCAGGGGGGACCTTACTGCTCTCTACAACTGCCTGAAAGGAGAGTGTAGCCAGGTGGGTTTCGGTCTCTTCACCCAAAGAACAAGGGTGAAGGACAAGAAGAAACTGCCTCAAATTGCCCCAGGGGAGGCTTAGACCATACATTAGGAAAAATTTCTTCCCTAAAAGGATTATCAAGAATTGAACCAGGCTGCCCAGGGAAGTGGTGGAGTCATCATCCCTGGAGGTATTTAAAAGACATGTAGATGTGGCACTTAATTACATGGTTTAAGTGGTGAACTTGGCAGTGTAGGTTAATGGTAGGCTTGATGATCTTAGAGGTTTTTTCCAACCTAAACAATTGCATGATTCCGTGATTCTGTGATTCACATATGAGTACACACAGGACCACATGTACTTCTTTTCCTTAGAAAACCAAGCAAAAAAAAGAAGACCACCCTAGTAAGAGAGGAGGCCGAGGAAAACTGCAATGCCCTGTGTTAAGGAGAGCTTTGTGGTGGGTCTTTCTGGTTCCAGGGTGCATGAGGGCCTCATCCTGACTTCCTCCACACAACGTAATCCCACAGAGGACCAGCAGTGACTCAGCTCCTTTACCACTCACTGTGGGTACTACCTGTGGTGAATCCTCCCCACCCCTGGGCTTTTTTAAATCATATTTTTCTTCGTTAGTATTTGGTATAATGGAGTACAGCAGGCACTTTGGTATAGTGTCCATTTTGAAACGCATCCAAGACCTCTTGAACACCACAATTCTTCAGTGGGAATCACTAATACAGTTTTCATTCATTTAATAACCCAAGGTCACATTTTTACCTGATATATCTTGAATAGTTCTTTAGCAAGCATGCTGCTTCCACATTATTGCTGATGGATAATATTGGTAGTATAACTTCTGTCATTTCAGTACACAAGAAGGAAATTGTACAAGTGTTTAGGAGTGCAATTAGCCTTTTTGTTGGTATCAATGCAAAGCCTCTTCTTCGACTGTTAAATCTGAGCCAATATTTAAGAAGACAAGCTATTGTAAAGGGCTTAGTGCAGCAAAAGTTATGGTCCTCAGTTTGCAAGTGAGTGCCAGCACTAATGAAAAGACCATGTTATTTGTCTTCACTGATTTCTGTCTTGAGAAAGACAAAAAAAATTGAATAGAGATCCTGCAATAGGATCAGGTATGTAGACTAGATTGGCATCCCATCTAAACCAGAACATCCCTTCTAGTTAACACAGTTTTAAGTATATATTTAAGTCAGTTTTAAAGATTTTGCTGCTTAAGAAAGGTTTTTGTTGAATCAGAGACCGAATCCTTTTAAGAGTGCTGTCTTTTGTTTGAAGGGCATATTCAAAACTGTAAATGAGAAAACTCTTTCTCTTGCTACTGGTTTTTGTCCTACTCTGATGATTTCTGCTAATTAACTGACAATTAGCAGCCCTAGAGTTCATTGTTTATTATTTTGCCTTATTTTCCCCTTTGTTAAATAAATGATCCAAAGTTAGGCTTTATGGATCACACCTCTTTGTTTGCCATTGTTGACGGATCGTTTTCCACTCAGAATGGAAATGATTAAACCATATAAGAAAGGATCATGCTTGCCGCTTATTCTCTGGCATCATATATGGAAAAATATTGCAGCTGGTTGAATTGTCTAGTTGAAATTAGCCTTTAAAGGAAAACAAAACAGAAGGGAATTGTGCAAGTGGGTTCATTAGGGCTTTATCATAACAAGGAGTGAGTGGTGAAGAGGGAAAAAAGATGACGGAGTTCATGTTCCTGCAGATTAATTTATCAGTCTTTATGGGCACATGAAAAGAAAATTATGGCTACCTGTAAAGGTCTAATTAGAGCATCTAGTGTAAATTCTCTGCAGCTAATCTGGTACAGTTCATAAAAAGCTAACAATAAAAACATAATGATGTGTTGCATTAAATGGGCAATCTTCAGCAAATGGGGCTAAATTAAAAAAGGTCTATTGGAAAAGTAGGCTCTTTATAGGCCTTAAATTGAGGATAACTCATTAAATACACAGCATGTTTTGCTGTTTAGTCCAGTAGTGACTAATGTACCCTGGATGTGTACTCTTGGGAATGTTTCTGGTCTTGGGAGCAAGTCAGAACTTCTGGTAAAATACTGGTAACTCTCACCTTGAGCACTCGGGGAATACTTGCATTTTTTAATGCTTCTTCACAGCTCTGACCCTCATTATATAGCCCAGTCCTGCTGGTGAGCATTTCTTGGTGTAAGCAATCAAAACTGGGACAACTTCTCTGACCCAGCCTTCATATCCATGCCTGAAATGTGGACATTTGAGAACTTGGCAAAGGCATGAGTTAAAAATCTCGTGTAAAACCTCAGTTCTGTCTGAAAGGAGTAATTCATAATTACTGTAATTTGAGAGTGCTGAGAGTGCACTCTGAAAACTCATCTCGAGAAAGCCACCAAATGTAAAGACAGTGAGAACAGAAAGGCAAATGAATTTATTCAAAATTTTGTCAAAAGGAGAATTTTCCTCAAGCATTGCTTTGACTGCACCATTGTCTTTCTGCCTCATGACTGATTTCCCCTTCTTACCCACTCCAGACACAAGTTACTTGTCTGCTTTGTGTGCTCTCTGGTCAGTCCCTATGTGCTCTGGTTCTGCTGCCACTAATTGATTTTTGTAGTGGCCCCTTGGCCACTAATTGAATTTTTGAGGAAGTCTTTCTGCACATTTGAGGAGGAATTTTTTCAAACGAACCAAACATCAAGCAAATTTTCTCTCTTTATCTTCAAGCTCTCTGAAAAACTGTCATGGACAGATCCTTAAGCACAGTTCAGCAACCACAAAGGAGCCAAGACAGCTTTCTATTTTTCTGGCCTTGTTGGTCTCCTTGTCTGGTGATTTCGTCTGCTGTCCTTTGTAGACAGTCCACCTTCAACAGAGAGGAACAATTTTTGGGAGGCTGCTGCTTTGCCATCATCTTTCTTATATGATACCATAACATAAAAAACCATAAAAAATATGTAAATAAGGGCAAGAGTTATGAGGGCTGGCCATGTTTGCCAGATGAGTAAGAACTGTGAATTCTGGGGTCTTATCAAAATACTCTGCAGAAAGTGGAGCTCCAGTGACCACTTCCTAGAAGTGCCTTTGAGACAAGCAGCTCTGTTTCCATGTCCCCGAGCAACAGAGAAAGAAAATAAAAAACTGCAGAGGCCAAGCAGACCATATAGGTGGTAGTTTCCTCCCCAAACCTTTCACTGCATACACAAATACAGCAGTCAGATGGCTATGAGGTATAAAAATCTACATGAGCATACTTAAGGGAGAAAAAAGAGAAAGTAGCAGAGTTTTGTGCGTAAATGCTCCTTTTCTATGTAAAAGAAACAGACCTAGCAATTATGTTTACCTCCACATCTTTGGAGGCCATTTTAGCAGAGGTCTCTGCTTCCCTGGTGTGACTGCCAACTTTGAGAATTTTTAGGTTGTGGATGATTGGTCTAATTGGTTGTAAAATAAACTATTTCAAAGAACTGGCACTCCTCACATCTGCCACTCTTGGCCTAGCGTGTTTGTGATGTATTTGCTGGTAGAGAAGAATGTTGCTGGACGTGTGTGCACTGGAAAGCTGCAAATTGTTTTGCCTTTCCTTTGTTTCTGTTTATCTTGGTTTGCAAATATTAGGCAGACGTAATTCTCAATATGGACAAATGTGCTGCAAAATGCCACTCAGCTGAGGAGATCATAGCTCTTTTCAATTATTAAAAGCACGTGCAGAAGAATAAACTCACAGCTAAGTTCAGAATGAAGGTTTGCAGCAGATGCATAACCCTGGTGAGGAAAGGTTTAGGTGACAGAAACGCTGATGTGTTTTAATTTATGTAGCAAAATTCCCAGAGACAAGGAGGGTTGCACGTTGGCACAATCACCACACACAGGTTATCCCTGCATGTCAGAGAGAGTGCCTGTTAAATGCCACACGGCCCAGTTCTGCCGGTTACACTGGTGACAAGCGTGGAGTTTCTTGTGTGTTTGGGTTGGTCTGAAGAGAGAATATATCTCTACAAGTCACAGAGGAGCACAAGCTCTGGGCTCTTTAGTAAAAAGAGGCTTTCCTTTTCCTCTCTGCATACTCCTGAAAGGGCTGGGTTTTTTCGTTTTTGTTGTTTGGCTTTTTGTTTTTTGTTTTTTGGGGTTTTTTTGGTAAAGCCACAGGAAATGCAAGCAATTCTGAGAACAAGGTACATCCACCAAAACAAAGTTCTGGAAGAGGGGTAGAGGTAAGGGAGTAAGGAAGGATGAGGAAAGATGCGGCTGCATTACTGCCTTCCATCCCTACAATTTCTATTTAACAGCCTTCCTGTGAGAAGGGAACAGGATAAACCTTGATAAACCATCTGACTCAAACCCTGCATATACAGGAGCCCTTACCAAGGGGTTGTAGCTTAGGACAAAATTTTAGCTATCAGTTGGGATGATGTTCAGAGCAGCTTTAAGGGATAGAGTGATACACCCTGCTCTGTGTGAAAATCCTGGCCTCAAGCCCAGAAGAGTCTCACAGGTTCCATTGTGTAACAAGAGCCCATGCGACACTTACCCATCCTACTCCCAGATCCTGAACAGTAGAAGATGGCCAGGCTGTTCTTCCCACCACAAGGAACAGCTGGACCACACACTTGGATGGAAAACCTGCCCCATCTGTGTACACTCAGGCACTCCACGGTTTGCTCATCAGCAGGCACTGGGAGTCTGAGGGCAGAGAATTTGGGTTGTTTTGTTGTTTTGGGATTCAGGGTATGCAAGTGACCTCCTTCAGCTGCATGTCACAGAGGACATGTTTGAGTTGGCTTTATGGTTCACCAATAACTATAAATTTTCTTTCTTTTGTCAGTTTGTGTCACAACCTTCATGCTGTTTGAATGTGTGGGAGGGACCACTAGTGTCTACCAGAGCCATTTGTAAGCATTTTTTTTCCCTCTGTCCTATCAAAAGTAAAGCAGTTTAAGTATGGCCAAATATCCCAAACCCCTGACACCATGCAATGGATAAATATTTCTGTACTTTATGAAATCAAGGGAGTCTCAGATCCTTTGTAGCTGACTACATAGTGATAATCCCTTTTTGTGCTTTCTGCTTGTTTGTAAATGTGTCATCTTCAGGAAATATTTCCAATACAGATCTCAAGGCTTACTGTAGGGGCAAAATCCTTCCTTTTGCTTGTATGACTTTGTGTTTTCTTATACAGTGGAGGGGGAGGATGAACAGTCCTCTGCAACCTGCCCTTGCAGGATAGCATCCCTTCTTTGAGACCAGACCTCCTGCTTGCTCAGGACTGAGCACATTTTCTCCAGACAGACCTGGGCCAGACTTGCCTTCTGCTTGATCTTCAGCCTTTCCAGAAAGGCTTACAAAGCCTCGTTGGTTCGAGGCTACAGCACCCTCAGGGGAGCTACACAACCATCATGTCATTGCCTAGACAAAAAGATTATTTAAATGTATTGTTCTAGAAACATTTTGAGTCCCAACCAGACATTTAGGGCCAAGTGCTGCTCAGAAGTTTATACAGGCATGACTGCAAGTATGCAGGTCAGTATTTCTCTCATGAAGTACGAATCTTTTCCCTCTTTATCCGTCTTTGAATGCCAGTTGTACCAGAGAACTGTGGAGGCTTGAAGATAAATTTTGACGTGAAAATAACCAGAATCAATAACAAGTAGATAATAAAATGGTCATCTTAAGGCTTTCTGCTACAGGCATTATCAAAGCATCTTCTAGGTGTGTGGAGGATAAGAGCTCCCTAACATGTGGACTGGTGTTTCTGTTCAGCCCAATGAGAATTTATAGCAAACATCAATCCCCATTTCTGGGTTGTGACAAGGTAGGGTTGACTTCCTCCAGCTCCTTGTACTGTTTGCAGAGAGAAAGAGTAGGACAGCAGAAGGCCAGTTGTGGTTTGTGCCTTATTTAAATGTCCCAATTACTTGTGGGCAGCCTTGAGCTTTCTCCACTCATATCTTTAGACAATCCAAACACCACCTGGCCCAATCCTTACCACTCTGCAGGTAGGTTTCTTAGCTCAGACATGATGCCCATTAGTACCATAGGAACAGGTTATGTGTTGATTTTGCCAAGAGCCAGACAATGCGAGTAGCAAACAACATGAGCCCCTTTTTTGATCTTAGGTACCGACGTGGTAGGGTGGTACATTGCATACTTTAAGTCAGTGGTCTGACTGTAGTCCAAAATATTTATGAAGAAATTAGTAGCCTCCTTTGTAATGGGAACACCATGTAAAAACACCAGAAGCTGCTTGCCTTTCCCAGAGGAACCACCGGAAGCTCTTGACTGTGCTGCTCCACTTCCGGAAGTGAACAGGATTTGGTCAGCGCAGTCCCCACCAGTCAGTGGTGTTCCCGAAGCCACCCTGTCCTCACACAGTGCTGCCTCGCAGCTGCATCTGTATGGGATGCTTCTTCACTCTCCCTCATTGTTCTGAATCATCTTCACCAAAGACCTTTCTTTCACAGACCAAAGTTATTCCAGTAAAGCTGGGTTTTATTGTCTCACTTGCAGATTTTGTGGACAATTATTCACAGGGAAAATATTTATCTTGTTTTTCCCAATCTCATTTCTACACCTGCCAAATCGCCTCACCCTTTCCAACTCCTTCTAATGCCCTTGAAGATCCCATTGTATCATTTTGGTCCGTTTCGTAAGCTAAAGAATGTATTGGATTGGGCAGGTCTGGATTTACTGCCAACTATGACAGCTAATTCAAATGTCTGCTAGTATCTCTGGGACAATATAATCTTCTAATCTTAACCAAAATGGCATCAGACTTCTGGCACGGCTCCGTCATAGTGTCATTACTGGGAAAAAGATTTACTCCATAATGACCAACTTCGTTTGTTTTTTGCAGTGAATTCATACATTTATGATGGCAAGTTCTAATAATACTATTTCTCTGTTAAACCAGCAGCCCTGAAAAAAAGTGAGAAAGTAGAAATCTCAAGTTTGTTCAAAACTATTTGACCTCATCATGTCTGAAGGGAGAAAATATTGTGAACATTTAGTCAATGTGTAGTATAGCTTCAGAAACGTGGTAGTGAATGAATGTTGGATTCTTTTCATTACTTTCTTTCTTAAGTCTCCTGGATTGTTTGGGGTTTTTTAAGCCAGTCTTATGATTTTGTGGTCCAACACTTGCATTTTAAACTGTGGGTATTTACAGTAATTTATGTAACAAATTTTATGGCCTTTTTTAAAACAAGTTTTATAAACTATGGATCTTAGGCCAGCTGCCAGATATTAAGAGTATATGTTTTTTCTTGATAAAATCTTGCTGTCACTGAAAAAGATATATGGTTGCAACAAGATATGAACTGATAGCGGTTTAAGTCCAGCCTCTGCAATAACAGAATTTATGTGCAGTTTCCTCCTCCTTAATCAGTGATTAGAGTAGGAATGTGATGCGTTTGAGCCAGTTGGTGCAAACCGTGCTTGTGGGAGTTACTAATTTGACGTGACTAGGACTAGTTATGACCTTCACCTAAAGATTTCAGCTGATTCCCCTGGGACTTGAATGAGGCCCTATGGTTTAATCTGTCCCCTTGGCTAGGGTGCTGCTGTTTCCCACATGCCTGGCTGTAATGCCTAGGGGTGCTGAACCTCTTGTAACCCACTGACTTTGACATGAGTTTCTAGCACTCTGAGAAGTCAGGCCACGCAGGGATTTGGTACATGAAAGCACCCTAAACTAGGGCATACTTTGATTGTCCTAAGGACAATTTGGACTTTGATTGTCAGAAGCAGTTTGGGTCATTGCCTGTGGTGCTCTGAAGTAGCTGCTGGTAGGCTGGGAGGGAAAGGAGCTGAGCTAACAAGAGTGGAAAAGCCAAGAGAGCTCTAGAGGGAAAGATCCAGTTTCCAAGTCCTTGCACTGGGACAGTGGTACAAAAAGTCTGGGGCTGCTGCCCAGAGAGGCTGGTCTGAAGGAAAGACTGGCATAAATTAAACATGATCCAGCATTATAATACACGGGGTGAATTTACAGGAGAAGTTCACAAAACAAAAACTGTGAATGCATAGAAGTGAAGCCTTGCCTTATTTACAGAAAACAGAGTTGATGAGTATGTTGAAAACACATGAAGGTGAGATTAAAATCAGCCAAAAAGAGGGGGAGAAGTGCTGGCCCAGCAGCCTGTCCCTGAGTCTAGTTGTGCGTTGTGGTTTGAGCAAAGCAAGGCAGCCAGGGGGAGAGGAAAAGAAAGTTGCAAGAAGGACATCTCTGGAAGGATGTACATGAGTGAAAGGAGGTAGTGACCTTTCTTCTCTGTTGACTCCCAAACTGTGTTGGTGGGAAGGCAGGGATAGCCATCATTATTCCCTATTCTAGATTACAGTTTGGTGTATAGCTATACCCCAACTGTGCAAACTAGAGACTTCCCAGGCAGTGTTCTGAAAGCCAAATTATCCTTTTACTATCTTTAGTTTTTTCCCTTCTCTTACACTTGCCTCCTATCTCTCTGTATCCTGTTACTGATTCTGCAAGAAAGAAAGGCTGAGTGCATTATTCCCAGCTGGGTAAATCTGGTGGCTCCCTGCTCCTATTGTCCCATCCAGGTAAGCAAGAAGGATTTTGATGGCAAGGAGAACAAGTGGAAGGGAGGGGTAGAACAGGAAACTGCATCTGGAAGGTGGGAAAGGTCCAGGAAAGCACAGTCATGTAAAGAGAATATTTTCTCTTTAGCAGAGTGTGCGTTTGCTCAGAGTAAAATGGAAAGGAAATCTCTGAGCAACATTATAAATGTATCTTCCAGCCCTTGTTATGCACACGCACATAAATGGCTCAAGTTTCACTCCTGTGGATTATTATTGTATCAGCACAACCTTGAACAGTATTTATAGTCTTGTAAGCTGCCAAGTTGCAACCTGCTTCTTGTTTTTTCCTGGTGGCAGGCAGCATGGCCTAAAGGGGTGATTGCAGCTGAGAGTGTCAGTGGAAGAGATTGGAGTCCGGCCACTCACTCTCTGTGTGGCCATGAGCAATTCCCTGCTTCTCCATACCTCAGTTTCGCCACTGATAAAAGCAGGAAGGGTTGTTATCCCCAAGGCAATTGTAAGCACTTTATTAGAGCTTCTTGTACCTTTGCTGTTGAACACCTGGTTGGAACTTGGTGGTTACAGTAGCTGACTACGTGTGATAGCAAAGCTTCTTGTGAGACCCCCTTTTCAGCCCCTGGTGACTGTGAGACAGAGCTGCAGAGGACGCTGGTGTAGGTGCTCCATGGGCCTGTGTCTCTGTGAAGCCACCAGGGCCCTGTGTTCACTGGGATTTCTGCAGGGCAGACACACAGGCTTAAAAGGCTCCACCATTGGAATGGCAGATAGGATGCCATGTCTGCATACTTGAGGAAAACTAATTTTCTTTCAGAGACAGGCACGAGGGAAGACTAATTACATTACCTTTTCTTTTCTAACACAGGTGGTTATATATCGTTAGGAAAGGCAAGAAGGTACCAAAGAGGAGAGCAAAGATCTCTCAGTGCTTGCCAGACCTGTGGCTGCCGACAAACGGGAGCGCAGGTCTGAGGAGGTGGTGGCAGATGCCAGAGCTCACCCTGCGGTGGGAAGCTGTGCTGATGAGGCCAGCTGCAGAGTTCACTGAATTTATTTGTCCAATACAGAGTTTTCTCACATCTCATGTGACATGACCCTGTTGCCATCGTGCCTGGCCCTCTGGACAGAGTCTTGTTTTGCCAGGGTTCACTTGAAGTCTAAGGCCTGAAAGGTCACAATGTCACATAGTTATAACTTCCAGCTCCCAGACTGTCCTTTCTTATTGCTAGCTCCTCACTCTCGTTTCTAGGTTTCCTCCCTCCAAATGTGAAGCCTACAGAAACTCACTCTTCCTATTTCCTGTAACAATTTTTATCGGGCTTGTAAGGTGCAGTAGCGTCCACTTTGCAACTTCTATCTGATGGCAACAGAAAAGTGTTCACAAAATTATTTGATTATATGTGGTTCTATTAATTTTTTTCTTTTTCTTTTTTTTTTTTTGAAACAAATAGCTAGCTATTTTTTGATTTTCATTCCCCTTAAAGCTTCTGTCACATCCCTAACCTTAGGGGCTACTCAGACATAGAGAGGGCTTTCCTTTTTCAGCACATTCCTATCCTCCACTGTGTAAGTCCATGAGCCAAAAGATGATGTGAACCTGGCAGCCCAGTTTTTGTGTTGAAAGTGTGCTTTGTGCTAAGGCTCTTCCCCCTGGAGTCTTCTTTGTGCTCTCCTAAAAATGATGAAATCAAGGATCATAACTCAGCAGCTAATTAGCATGATGATAGCACCTTATCCTTGGCAGCTTGCCAGCTCGCCTGACTGCGTCAGTGGTCTTGCCTTGGAGTTTGGTCCCACTTCAATCTCCAGGCCCTTGAGTGCTGGGATTACTCCAGAGGTGTAGGTCTCTCACCATGGCCCATTCCAGCCCCACAGCTGGGTCCTGTGGCCTCCCTCCCTTTCTGAGATCCCAACATCAAGTTCAGCTCACCTCTGCTCCATGGCACGCTCAGGGATCACCGACAAGGAGAGAAGTTGTGAAGTCGCATTGCTGTAAGAGGGAATGCTTTAGCAGACACACAGACTGCACAGCCCTCCCCCATCACCGGAGGTACTGTGCCTCCTCCTAGGTCACATCCTATATCTTACATCTAGATCTCCACCAAGAGCAAGAAAAAATCAGAGTTGTCCCTTTCAGGATAAGAGAAGAGCTGGGAAAGATGAACAGTCACTTTGAACCTAGGAGTCCAATAAAATACTTCCCTTATCCATTACTACTTATTAAAAAAAAAAAAAAAAAAGGCACTATTTGAGCCAGTTCCTGATTGTAGTTTTTTTGGGGTGGGACAGGAGAGAGGAAAGGCTGAGTCACAATTTCTGAGCACTCAGCTCTTCCATAATGCTTCATCACCAAGGATCTTAAAGTGGTTTTGACATATGAATGAGTTAAATTTCACCACTTCCTAGTCAGGCCAGGAAAACCTTTGTTATGTTCATTCACAGATGAAACAGAGAAAGCCTTTAGGTCAGAGTTTTCCAGCCTGGATACTTCATGTTAGATACCAAAGCTAGAAATAACTTAAAAATATAATAGGTTTAAAGTGCATTTATCCATGCTTCTACTGTCACAGTAACAAAGAAATACCTGGATTTATTTTGGATTTAATCTGACTGTGGAATTCAGTAGCCTACTTCTGATCTGGTAACACCAGATATCTCCTCTGCTCCCACCAGAATTATCTATGAAAGGCTGAAAAGGAGGCAGATTTGCTATTTTGTGCTGAAGGAAGGGTTTCTCACTTTACAAAGTAGTAGCGTCCTCCCTTCTTCCCTGTCTTCTTCCCTCCCTCTGGTTTTCTGTGTCCAGGACCATGGTAAAAGCTTTAGAGATATTGGAGCCTTCAGCATCTTCCGCTCCAGAGACACCTCCCACCAGGTTTTCACTCCTACTTCTCAGAGCTCTTGCATTGAAGAAGCAGGCCCTGTCCAGTCACCATCTGCACAGAGAGGATAAGAAAATTGCCATGAATCTGCACAACAAAACAATGGCTTGGACACAGTTGAACTGAACTGTCGAGGCTGGTCACCTGGGCTGGAGTTCTCCAGAGAGCTGCTCCCTTTTATCCACCTCCAGCTTCCTTGCCTGAACCTGTCCCAGCTTGTCCTGGCACAAGCTAAGGTACCCCCATCAAAATCTGTGCTCAGTAGCTTCCGAGGAGTCACTGTGGGGTATACAGGACCAGGCACAAACCTTTGGCAGAGTACAGGACCTCCTGAGATGTCTGTGTTCTCTTCTTCTAGAGCTTGTCTTGCAGGCAGTGCTGCACTAAGGGGACTTTTGTGACAGCAGCATATTGCAAGGCACTGTGAGTATCCTCAAGGCTCTGGGCTAAAGTTTATTTTGCCTCTGTATCCCAACTGTCTGAGCAGAAAGGCTGGCTTAGCTTGTAAATGTGACTTCACAGAAACATGGCAAAAGACAGAGATACCTTAAGCCAGTAAATGGTTCCAGATGGGGCATTTCTGGTGAACTTTTTACTTCTGCCTCTAAATGAGGCACTGTTAGCTTTTTACGAAGATCGAAAAGATTTGAGCCTTAGGTAGGGTTAAGTGTGGTGGGACTTTCTTTCTCTTTCTTTCTTTCTTTCTTTCTTTCTTTCTTTCTTTCTTTCTTTCTTTCTTTCTTTCTTTCTTTCTTTCTTTCTTTCTTTCTTTCTTTCTTTCTTTCTTTCTTTCTTTCTTTCTTTCCTTCTTTCTTTCCTTCTTTCTTTCCTTCTTTCTTTCTTTCCTTCTTTCTTTCCTTCTTTCTTTCCTTCTTTCTTTCCTTCTTTCTTTCTTCCTTCTTTTTCTTTCTTTTCTTTCTTTTTCTTTCTCTCTTCCTCTCTCTCTCTTTCTCTCTCTCTTTCTCTCTCTCTTACTCTCTCTCTTTTCCTTTCCTTTTTTGCTTTCTGAGTATTTTAAATTTTTCTCCTTTCCCTCTCTTTTTTTTTTGTGCAAAACAAAGCAACTAAGAAGGAAACACTGCTGTTTAAAAAATGCAGCTTAACATATTCCTAGTAGCCTGTAAATAGAGAAAAAAACAGGCAAAAGAGGGAGAGCAAGCAAGTTTTGACAGTAATAGCAGTGAGCCAGTGGAACATCTTGAAAGGAACTAGCCTTGTCTTAGGAAATTAAAAAGACATGTGTGTAGCTGTTAAAAAGCCTGAGAAAAGTGTCTATGATTCTCAAGCAAGGCAGTCCTGCAGGAGGAAGTTTACAAGAGCTAGGAGTAGTAGTATCCGTGACTTTAATCTGGTCTTGGAAATTATTAGTTCTAAGCATGCTGGAAGGAATTAAGACCAAACAAGGGGTTTCAGTTTAGAATCTGAGTCTTTGATGCTTTAGGAAAGTAATTTGATTGCATCAAATGGGTCCCAGGGATAGGAACCTTAGTCCATAAATATCACAGATCGACATCATTAAAAAAAACTCAATCTGCACTTTTTTTTTCTTCTTCTTTTTGCAGTGCTAATATTCTTTGGACATAAGAGGCCCACAGCTGAATCAGCAGGGAGATTGATTTCTCTCTCTCCCTTTAAAAGAGGGAAAGAAGGTCCCTTTGGGTCAGGGTTAAGGGCTTGGAAGGGGCCTAATGGGAAAGTTCATCTCACAGCTGCCAGCAGTATATCGTACCAGGCCTATGGATAACAACAGGATGTGGGTTTTGAGAACTGTCAGCTCCTTCATGATATATTTCTTTTTAATTTTCTCCTTTTAAAATAATACACCAGCAAAGAACATTCTTTATTATCATAACAAAATCTCTGCTCCAGTGAGTCTGAGACGTTCCTAATTGTTTTCAATCTGTCAGGAGCGCTTTCTGTTTGCATTTCTGCAACCACTCAAGAGATTGCTGTAAAGAAAACAAACAAAAAAAATGGCCTGGGCTGACTGAGGGGTTGGGTAATGGGTTACAGCACTTTCACCTCGCTCAGCACCGCTGAGCAGGAACCAAAAGCTGAATTGGTCAGTAATAACTCAAGTATCAGCTTTGCAACAGCCAATTTCGAGCTGTTGTTAGCACTTCAAGTGACCAAACAGGCACGGTGACAAGCAGTGAGTTAAAAATAAACTCTGGTTATGGTGGAAGGCACAGGGAAAACACCCCATTCACCCAAGTGGAGATGGAAAGTGAAGGGGAAGAGTGCATGTAGCTCTTCGCACTGTCATCCTGTGAATGACAAATAGCAGTGCACTTCCCATGGTGAAAAACACATCTGATCTAACTTTTCATGCTGCTTTGTAAAAAGTGATCTCATCAGCGTGACAGCAGAGTGATTTCTGGAAACAGCCATATTCTAAGTGGTTGCTGCTGATCCTACAAGAGCCAGTGGTGCGGGGCAGCCTTATACCACCATAGGTACATCCTCGCTGTACTAGTCTTGCTGTGTGATGGAGGGAGGGGTGGGAGCACAGGGGCTGCAGGGAAGGCAGTGCACAGGCAGCCCAGGGCCCCCCGCAGATATCTGCTGGCAGAGCTGGGACACATGGGCCGTGGGAGGAGCACCGAGGAATTTTCCCAGCGTCGTTCCCTGCGTGTGTGGGTGTTGCCTCCCACCACGGAGCCAGCGTCCTGTTTGAGTCGCGGTATTACAGCACGAATGGTGGGCCCCCAGCCCAGAGGGAGCTTCTGCTGTTCCACAGGCTTCAGGAGAGAGGTGCTACATTGAAGGGCTGCAGAACTAAGATGGAAGAAAGCTGCCCCATTGAGCAAGCGAGCTGAGAACTGAAGGCAGCATTCATGTTGCCTTCCAGATACACTTGTAAGTTGTCAGGCCCGTCCCTCTTTGTTAGTGGTATAGGGACCAGTGGTCTATCTGCACACTGTTTGGATCTCTCCTTGGGCTTGGTGATAGGATGTAATGGTCATGATGACAGTGGCCCATAGCCTCAGAGAAAACCTGGATTCAGACCTGGTAGAGTTTGAAGGCAACCAAAGAAAACAGGGGTGCTGTGGATCAAGCCCATTGAGGTTTATTCAGGATAACCCAGAAAGATGAAGACAGAATTGGTCACTGAGCTCCTCAATCAGAGCTCAGTGTTGTAACCACATGTTCCACAAGAACTATCCTCCCGTGGCTCTTCCTGGCCATCAGGGTTCCATATGTCCCTCAGTGCAGAGGTAGCTGAAGAGGAGTCAGGGCTGGTTTTGCATGTGTAAACAAAAAAGCAGAACCACAGGAACTGTCAGTCGGTATGTTTGGAAGGAACTCACCACCCTGGCATCTGGTGTGCCCTGAGCTGCTCTCAACTACCAGCACTGAGAAGTTCAGACCAAAACCTAAGATCTCCGACCACCTCTGGAGAAAGGTCTGGGTGAAGAGTGGGTCAGTGCAGAGCCATGGGCCCGAGTCAGGCTTTTGCTATGAAGGATGGGAAGAAGGGCCTATGTCGGAAAGGACTTATCCTGCCGGTTTGGAAGTCATGACTCTTTTTGCTCTGACACAGACTTCCCACATGTGCTTTAAGCACATCCTTCAGCTCTCTTTGGCTGCCTGTGTAAAATGGAAGGTGTTGCCTCAGTGTCTCACCAGAGAGCTGTAAAACATGGTCTATTCCAGTTTTCAGGGGCTCTCATAGTCACTTATCCAAGTAACTTAAAAAACTTCAGCTTAAAGCAAGCCATCTTTGGAACCCGTACTTGGTCTCAATACTTGGGAGGAGTCCACAGTAAGAAAAAGACACGAGGTTCCTGTTCCCACTGCTGCACAGACGTCGCTGAGAAGTCTTTTAGTGGGATATGGTTTCCCACCTGTTTTGCACCAGCATAAAGAGTTCTGCTAAATGCAACGCAGCACTTGGGTTCATGCTTTTCCACAGGAAATGCTGGACACAGAGATAAGCTCGTCCAAGTTAACACTGGCATAACAGCAAATCTTTACCAAGTAGGAATGTGAAGCATGGCAACCAGAGCAGCCATGGGGTATGTGAGGGCTCTGTCACATTTTTCATGGAGAAGCAAGATTGCTTTTCCTCTCAGCTTCCTGGGAAAGAGAACACAGATCCGTGGTTAGCTTGACTTGTCAGGAGTGTTGTTGCTACTACTTCTTGTCCTCCCTGTGCCCTTTGGCTGCCTTCGCTCTCTGCAGCAGCATGCAGAGATACACGGAGTGGCTGTGGGCAGAGGAGGAGAAAAGCTCTAGAACAAAACACAAAATATGTTCTCATGCAAACTTCATTAATAATGGAGAGCAAGTGAAGAGAAATGGTAAAAAAAGAGATATTTCTTGCTGGAAAGAGAGGGAACGTACTGCACCACTGCAAAGAGCGAATGTGAAAGGTGAAGCCTTCAGAGTTTACATCACTCTCCATAAAACAAAATTCAGGCTATTTCACAGTTACTGCAAGATTTAGCCAGGTGGTGGGATGACAAACATCACTTAAAAATAAACAAAGAAATCATTTTATGTCGAGATTTTTACTATCTCAGATTCTTTCTTTCTTTTTTTTTTTTCTATTTCAGTTCAACATCTCAAATATTCTTTATTACTCCTCTCTCCAGAGAATTCAAATTCATGCTGAAATGATAAGCCTTTTTCTCAGGTAAGGCAAATAAGGCCCATATAGCACTGCTCAGCAAATGCATGTCTCCTGGAGACATACTGCCAGCAGGGACTGTGGCTCAGCAAGGCATTCATTATTCAGAGCCATCGGGCTACTTTCTGGCCCAGTGGTCCAGATAGATGTTTTAAAGATGCAGTACCTGTGACTCTGCCCAAAAGTCTCTGCCATAGTATGACATAAAGTCCTCCTAAGATTGTGGTCCATGAGTTCTTTCTCTTTCATGCTGGTCATTAATCTCAGAAATGCATGCGAAATTGATTTCCTTTTCATTACATTGTTTTCAAATGACTCTTCTGTTTTCTTCTGCTTGGTTTTTGGCAATCTCAGTGGCATGGGAGCTACACGAAATAAAATTCAGAGTGTCTCCAAATGTTTCACTGACAAAGTTGTCAGTGCTTGCTCTTCTTCCGTGTTTTATTGGTTGTGGGTGTAGCAAGGAAGCTGCAAAGAATGGGGGCATCAGGCTGGTAAAATTCAAATTCAAGAATATAGTAATTAGAAGAAATTAGAACTTTTGAGCTTACAGAAGTAGAACCAAGAGCAGAACTTAGATGCTAAACCTGGTAGTCATTTGGGATGTTGGAGTTTTTTAACTGCAAAGTCCAGAAAGAGAACATAGAAGAGTCAGTTGCTTTAATACGCACTGCACTTCTGAACAGCAAAGTTCCCAAATAGTAAAACTCCCAACAGCTCTCCCCTTGCCTGCAAACAGCGAGCTGACATGCAGGGAGGGGGAAAAATGCAGTCACATTCCTTTCACACTCCCACTCGCCTCTGAGGTTCTTCCACTTCCTTCCTATGGCTTTTTTTAGAACTGTAGTGTTTTTCTCACGTCCGGCAACAAAGGATGTTTTGTGCTGCTCCTGAGGTTGTTGGTTTCTTTTTTCTTTTTTTTTCTTTTTTTTTTTTTTTTACTCCAGATACATGTTTGAAAATATCACTCTTGTTTGTGTGGAAGCAAAATTTTTTTTCTCTCTGGTACTTTACAGATTTGATCAATTGCTGAGGATTTGTTTAGTAGGTTAAATTCTCCCACCAGGGTCAACATTTGTATTTTCCTGCAACCTTCTTACTTGCTTGTGAAAACTACCATGCTGCAACCCTAAAGGTAGAACGATATTGGGGAGTCAGTGATATTGCAGTGATTTCTCTGCCCTGTTAATGAATAAGAAATGGAATCACTCCAGAATTGCCATGGTGCAGATGAGAGAAGAGCATGGTGCATAAATTAGTTCAGAAAATGCATAGCTTACAAAATCCACGAAAGTCTTGTGTTGTTCCCAGTAAAAAATCCAGTGAGGAGACAAGGAGGAGCAAGTCAATAATGGAATCACAGTCTCCAGCCTGTAGAGTCAGTTCTCCCAATTTACAGTAGTGTAACATCATGAAATAAGAGTGGAGATATGCATCCAGGATTAAATCTTTGGGGTTTGTTATATTCTTGTCTCCAATCACTATAGCTGGGTCTTTGTCACAGTGATAAATTGACTGTGGTCACACACGTTGACATTACTCACTTTGAGAAGTACAACTCCAAACATCAGTCATCGCTGTGTCAGGGACCCTGGATATTGGATGTTCAGGCATTCAGTGTTTCCAATTTATTATAATTTGTAGGCAACTAGGCAAGGTGGGGGAAAAGCCCATAGACAGCCTGGAATTATATCATAAATCTCCAAAAGCCCTAACATAATCTTTAAGACTACCTTCAGTTCCTCAGGCAGGGAGCATGAGTGATAGAGTGAACCTGATTTTGACCTTTTGCTCAGCAGTGCTGCACAGGTATTATTACACTGTTGGCTTTGGCTTCTGTGGGACTCGGTGCACAAATGTCTCGGAAAGGAAGTATTCAGTGAAAAAACATAAGGACTGCTATCTCAGTGCCTGCTTCATCTCAATAGTCAGGGTGAAGCAAAGAGAAAATGAGAGGCCTTGAGTCTGCGCTGCCTGGTGTGGGAATCGCTCCCGGGTTGTGCAGATGGGGCTAGAGTGAGGTACCACACACTGTCACTGCAGACGTCCTTTGTACTGCACATAACTTAAGAAATACCCATACCTCTGTTATTTGCTGGATGTTTTCTCCATATTCCTGAGAAATACCAATACCAGCTCTCAAAAACAGTCAGCAAAATGCAAGAACCTGCTGGAGCTCTTACAAAGTGAGCCCTGATTAAGAAAACTATTTGATTGCTGCTTTTTTGTGGTGTGTCTGGCTTCCAATGCCTGCTGCCAAGTTTTCCAGAGTGGAAGGAGGAACTTTCCCCCATTATATTGCCAAAGCCTTGCAATAGCCTTGGAGCCTGCTTTGGTTGGTGTGAGCCACTGGGCATGTACTGGGGAATCGTAATGCCACACACACAAAGCGGGGGAACCTGTGCAGGACCATGGATGTCCCTGTGACTTCCTGATAGCTCAGCTATGGCTCTATTCCCTGTCTTCTCCCCTAACACTAGGCTGAATGGAGGGAGAAATATCAGAGCTGAGTGACTTGAGTTGCCCCTCAAGTACCACCCTTACTCTGAAAGTCTCACTCCAGGAATTTTTGCTGTAGTGCCATCAATCCCCACTTTTCTGCTAGATTATTTCTCCCCAGCGTTCCAGAAAGCAACACATACCCGAGCCACAGGCATCCCAGCATCCCAGGGCTGAGACAGACAGGTGGAGGCTGCTTCCTGCTAAGATGCCAGGCAGTGAACTGGGATGCCCGAGGAATGTTTGCTTGTTTTATCCACTGGTTTGGATAAGGGCTGTGATTCCGACAGTCAAACACCCAGGGTGGTAATATCTCAAACAAACACATTGGTTTACTAAAAGTGAGTCTGTCTTCCACTGGGTTTGGCTAACATGAGCTAGCAAACCTGATTTAACCTCAGCCTTTTCCTTGGGGTAGGCACAGCAACTTGCAGCTGTTTCCAGAGTTCTCTAAATGGCTGGGCGAGGATACCTGTGGTGAAAGGTGGTGTCATATGGCTGCCCATGGCAAGACCTGGCTGGCAATACAAAACCTTGCCAGGAGAAGCTAGTTTTGTCACTGCAGTGGGACATGCCATAACAGCCCTATGAAAAGTCTTGGCTGCCTTTTCTGTGACCCAAACAAATCCCCAAGCCATCAGCTGATGGTTTCTAACCCAGCAAGCACCATGGCTTATGACAGCCCCATGCCTCAGTGGGAACAAGTGGTACCCTGTGCCCATAGCCAGTGTGCTGCAGTGCAGCAGTGCAGCAAGGTCAGTGCTCCTCCAGAGAGAGAAACAGCATTGTCAATGTAGCCTGGGTAAACAGCCTGCTAGTCTATGGTAAACTCGCTTTGCAAGTCAAGATAAGTTAAAAAAAATTACTAAAGTTCACTATTTTTTTTTATTTATACAGCAGGAGTACTATTAACTACTTGCCCAAGTAACACTTTCAATAAACAGTAACAGGGAGAGAGGGGCTGGGAAGGCTTTATCTTGCTCCTACACTGTCCTAGTCATCCCTGTTGCAGCCTCCAGTCAAACCAGGTCACACTGGCAGCCTGGTCTTGTTGTTCCCGTTACTTTAAAATCGCTGGCTTACGTTTGTTTGGATCCCATTAGAAAAAACATAAAGCTACAGTTTAAACCTCCGTCCCTAGAGGCAACTGTGATCCTGCTTCAGCAAAGACAAGCAGGTGTTGCTGTGACACCACCTGACACCTGTGCTGCTTTTCCACCACTGGGACAGTTCCCAGATCAGGATGATGATGCTCTCATGGCCCTCAAGTGTAGTCTGGCACAAATAGATAAAATACACCTACTTTGCCTTTTCCAGAAAATGTGATTTATGGTCAGGAAAGATCCACCTTTCAAGGTGGGCTAGCGCTGCAGGACAGAGCTCCAGCAAGCTCAGCCAAGGCAGCACCCAGGGCTGTGGTGCTCCGTCCCGGCCCTAATGCTGCAGGGAAAGGGAGGGTGAAACTGTGTGAGACTTGGCAAATCTTCATGAAGCCACAGAGGAACTGTACTTGGGAGAGAAATGCAGCCCCTATATCTACTGTACAAATCCCAACCAACCTCTGGATAAATTTCAGCTGAAAACTGGCTCTTTCATGCCTGGGATAACTGCACTTGACAGACAAACAGAGACCCTTTCATTTTTAAAAATAGAAAAAGCAATTAATTATTGGAGTCAGTATAAGCCGGGAGCTGGCACAGTAGCGGAGCAGTGTCTGCAGTGATCTGGCTGTAGCAGAGGCCATAGTGGCTCTAGAGCTCATGCACCCGTCAGCCCGGGGGGACATGCCAGCATTCGGGATGCAAAGCTGCTCAAACCCAGGCACAAAACAGTCATGCCCTACAGCAGCAGGGTTGGTAGGCATCAAAAAGGGAAGGCAGCCTCTGAAGCCCCCGAAGAGCTTAATGGAGCCAGTGCTGCTTTGTCAAACCCAGCCTGGATCAGATTTGGGCAACTCCAGCTGAAATGCTTGCCTGTCTGGTTTACTGTTCTCCAGTGGCTGTATGCAGCAAGTGCCAGTGTGTCAGAGGCAAGCCTTGGAGGTTAGTGGGCAAGCCCTGAGAGCCAGAGACACTGATTTCTCTTTCTCCTAGCTGGATAGTCTGGTTCAGTGAGGAATGAAGCATTGTGCACCAAAGGCGGGCTCAACTTTTTCTGTCTCAGTGTTTACCTGGGACAGACCATGATGTGAGGTGGTGATGGGACTTACGGGCTCCTGACTTTGTTGCCAGGGACTTGATAGCATTTGACCTTCTGTTGACTCTGAGTCCTTTGGACATTGGTGAATTCCCCAGAAGGGAGCTTTCCTTATCCTCCAGGAAAATCCTATTGGTTTTTTTTTACTATAAAGCCCAGTTCTTGACACTTGCTAGCTACAAGCTGTCCTCATGGATTAGCAACCCAGTGAGGTAATGAAAGTCAGCTGCCTTAGACACTTCATTTTCTGCTGCAAGATACTTGCACATGACTGAGGTCACTGATGTTTGGTGAGCCCAAACCATGTGGAGAATTGCAAGGAGAAGCAAGTCCCGAGCTGGAGGAGACTGTGGCTAGGAAACCGAGGTGGTGGTGCTGCAATGTGAGTCGGGGAGAGACCTTTGAAGTGCAGTTTTTGGGCAGCTGCCTGGGCCAAAAGCAAACACTGCACAGGACTTCCACTTTGCTAAAAACCAATGAAAGCAGTTCCTGGAATGATTTTCTTGTCCTGACAGCAGCACAGTTTGGTTAAAATATGTACAAATTAAAATTAAAAAAAAAAAAGAATAAAAGAGGAATTTGTAAGAGAGGCCCTTCCTTGGACTGGTTGTTCTCACAGCCTCCTTTCCCTGTTCAAATTGGTAATTCCCAGCAAAGCCATGATTCAAGTGCACGGTGACTGCTCTTTTAACATGATCAAAGGAATAATTATATGCAGTGGAATTCTCCAAACACAAAAATCGCGTGTGATCCTCCCGGCGTGAGGAACCGGCTGCGTGTCTGCAGAAAGCTTCCATTTGCTCCGCAGACAGGCAGCCCCAGGTTGCAGCCAGGGACCGTCCCTGCCTGCCACCATGGAGCTCTTCCTCAGCTGCCTTCCACTGTGTAAACTCACTCCCTGCTTTTCGGCTGCCCGAGTGGCAGGGGGATGTGGAGGTCCTTTGTTTATCTGTCTATTCAGGGGATGAAGGGGATATTTTCCTAAAAATCGATTACTGCTTACTTAGTTTATCCTGGAATGGAAACTCTATTTATAGAAGCAACAGCACCCTGGGCCCTAGCAACAGCAAAGTGAGCTCTACAGGTCCTGATGGGAAATAATGCAAGGTGCTGTGCTTCAGCAGCAGATTTTGTTCATGGTTTCCCACTTTGCACCTGTACCATCTCTTCTAGGAGCTGCAAATCAGAAATCAGCCTTTTCTTCATCCACTGAAGATGGAGAATGGATTTTTTCCTCCCCCTCAGCAGTCAGCACAGTGTGGTGTGTCCAGGGAAGGAAGGGCTCATGGGGACACATGGAAGTGGGACCTCTCCTGGGGTGGAAAAGGTTTCTCTGGTGGCCTGAAGTAGGTCAGCACCAGGCCACCAGGGCGTTTGAGCAATTTGGGCTGAGCGGAAAGTCGTTGAGCACCTTGACTCCAACACTCTTCTGCTACATCCCTGGCTGTTGTTCAAGCCCAAAGCTTCCACCTTGCAGGATTATTGCTGGGGAATCCAGCCACTGCATTGCAGTCTGCCTGCATCTGCTCTACCCAGTCCACACAAGCTCTGTAGGAAATCCCTGGAGCTGCTCATGCTCGCCCCATTGATAAAGCTCACCTGAAATCCCTGCCGGAGTGCATGCCTGGGAGGCAACAGTGCCCATGCTGTTCCAGTCTGCATTTCATCATGCATGTATGTCCTGTCTCAAGCAAACTGTTCCTGGCATGGTCTTGTCTCTTTTTATTGAAGCACTTAGGAAGAGCATCTAAAGCCAAGATCACCCATGTAACTGATGCCCGGACATGGAGTTTTAGAGTGGTCTTAAACTCAAACAAATCACCCTCTACACCTTGCTAAATGGAGTCTCATTTTGTCAATGTACATAGATGGCCTCATCTATTCATTTTATCTCCTTTTCATTCAATTTTTCCTTAAACTAGCCACCAGATCAGATGGGTACTGTTAAGATGCTCTTGAATGCTTGGTGGTCTACACTGTATCACCTTCATCAGTTTTTCATATCTCTTTCCACATGAGACTGTAGATTATCTAGGTTGTTTTTGTTAATAGGAGACAGATGGGAATTGGGTGTCAAGTTGCGATTCTGAAGCGTAGGAGCTTCATAGCCTTTTTAAAAATGCATGGTATTAAAGATAATTTAAAACAAAATAAGTTTCTGGCATTTAACAATTAGTGAGGCAAAATAAATGCTTAATAGAGAGGCCAGAAGAGGGTAATTCTTTAGTCTGGATAGTCACCTATGAACTCTAGGCTGACACACTCACATCTGGTGCAAAAAGCCAGACTCTTACATGCTCTAAATCTCCTATGTTTGCCCTGGCACTGCACAGCTCTCATTCCAGTGGATTGCATTGCCTTTCTCAATCAGATGATACACAGCACAGGAACAATATGGAAGGAGAAATACTGGCATCACTGGTATATCTAGGACCTTGTGCATTAGACAAATCAGATTTTGGAGGGCTTACTTTGCCTCAGTCTGTTAGTCAAACCTCCAAAATTAAAAGCAAGAGGCATTTTTTGGAGCACACACAATTGTAAAATGAGGACTTTTACACCTGGCTGAAGAATAACTACACTGGGTCTGAAATGGGTGTGTCAGCTCCAGGATCCTGTCCTGGTTCTAGCCAGGAGTGGATGCTGAAGAAAAAACGTATGGCACAAACATGGCACACTCCTTTTCCTGATGCAGTTGTAGGGCTGGGAGTTCTTCAGTTGCAGACAGTATCTTTCTGTTTAGTAATTTCAATGGACTTTCCCTCCACAAGTTTGTTTTAACTTCTGGCCTCAGCAACAGCTGATGGCAATGAGTTCCACAGTTTAATTTGCACTGGATGGAAACCTGCTTACTTCGGTTTGCTCGAAACCTGATGCCTGTTAATTGCGTTTAACGTCCTCTTTGGAAAAAAAAAAGAGGAGGAGGGATGGGAGGCTCCAAACTCACCAGGTGACAGGTGCCAGGTACGAGGCATCCGCAACTGGGTCTTGCTTCACCTCATGCAGCCACTGCCTGGTTCAGCCTCCTGCCCTGACACTGTCTGGTGAACTGTGACCTTCTCACCAGCAGCTTCCAGCAGGCAAAGCCCCTGTGCAAGCCTGCTTGCTGCAGTTCAGCAGGTGAATGGACAGTGACCTGAGCTCCCCTCTTGCTCCATTATGTCTTTTATAATTTCTAGCTTAAAGTCAAGTTGATATTGTCTGGGATTTCTTCATATGCAAGCTTTGCACTCAGTCGGCTATCCCACACCCCTTGGATGCCAAATAATGCAGAGGGCAGGAAAATGGGATGCTCAAGAAGTGCCCCAGCTTGGGTCAGCTGGAACAAAAAGATGTTGCAGATCTGAAGTAGCCGGTTTTCAGATTCCATCCAAGTACCATCACAGAAATCTTAGTGTGGCCATGTGGGGATGTGCAGCAGAAGCTCTGACTGCAACTGTCTGCTTATTTACTTACAGAAAATAATTTGTGCTCTGAAGTTCTCTGTCAGCTCCATTTTTTTCTTTCTTAATTTATACCCCTGGAGGAGCTCTTTTCTCATTGACGAGTAGAAACTGCCCTCCTGATTTAAACCCCAGGCCAAGGTTAAATATCACAAGTTATGCAGTACCTTGATATCTCCCTATTTAAGCTGCTCTCCTCCTTTGGGAGGGATGCACTTCAGCCCCAGGTTTCATACTGTCTCTGAAGGATGCTTGTAAACCATAAGAGAGGATTTTTTTTTTCTTTTTATTGGTACGAAAATATCATCAGCTTAATCTGGCAAAGTACTCCCACTGGACACATCTGGCAAAGCTGTACTGGTTGTGGAAAACCTCTTTCCACAAGCAAAACAAGTTCTACCAGTACAAGTGTGGGTTTGTCACTGTAACTGGGATGAGGGGAGAAATGGCTCAGGGCAGGGTTGAAGATCTTATCTCCCATGATGTGGAAAAGAGGGTGGATAGTGAGGTGGCAATCTTTACTATTGATAGTAAGTTATTAAGGGTAATAAAAATGAAAGCTGACTGCAAAGACTTGCAGAAGGCACCCACTGTAGTGAGGCAATAAAAAAGCTGATAATTTAGGTAACATGGGGTGTTGTGCATGGGAAAAACTCCTAACTGTAGATGCCAGTTGTGATAGACTGTGAGGTAGCTGTGTCTGTTCAGGAATGAGATCCCAGAGTTGTAATAACTCTGTGAAAACAGCCTCTTGTTCCTTGACAGCAGTGCAAAACAAATCAAACATAAGGAGTTATCAGGGAAAAAGAAAAAACAGAGCCATACAAATTTGCCAGTTCTGCCTTTCCATCTCAGAAAGGGTATATTAGAAATAAAAAGGCACCAAAGCTGTGAGGATAACCCAAAGTATAGGACAATTTCTATATGTTTGAGACTCCTTTGTCAGAAAAGGGAGTGAAAGAACAGTATAGAGGTGCTGACAACCACGAATGCCCTCCAGCGAGTCTGCTGGAAATTATTTGGGCTGTTTCTTTTCATACAAGACCTGTGGGATATCCAGTATGATGATGATGCTGTCGGGCTTTAGACAAACAGAAGGAACAGTTGCAGTTAAACTGTAGAACTCACTCCCACATGATTCTGTGTTGCTAAAAATTTGCAAGGTAGAAAACAATTAAACGTATCTGAGGAAGGAAAAAAAATGACAGCCATGAAGTGTAAACACCCCAGCTCTCTCTCAGGAGATCCCTAAACTAGAAACATCTGGCAGTGGATGGAAAATACAAAGGATTTATTCCTATGTGTTTACCTCATTCCCATCCTCTTCCCCATGTACCTTCTGTCAGTCCGAAGTGGAGATAGGACATTGAGACAGACTGACCTTTGGGCTGACTCATGACTGAAACTTTAAAGTTTGTCATAACACTAATTTATACCACTTTTATTCAGATATAACGCTGGGATCATGAGATGAGTCGTAAAGAATCAGAGTGAAAGTGAGACTCTCCTGCAAGAAAAGTAATCTATGCTTTGAAAATGACTATATTAAAATAATTTTTTTGATGAAGAATCCAGTGGGAAATTGGAAATTTAAAAAGTAGTCTTTTGAGCATTGGAAAAGCATCATGCAAGCCTCCCTAATAATTTTCTGCTCCTGTCTGTCATCAGCCTATTTCACATACAATCTTAGCTTTCAATCACTTGCAAGCCATGTCTCACATTTCGAAAGTTCACATGATGCAAAAATCACTGAAAATACGTTAGGTGGATTGGCTTGGTTTTTCCAGCCCCTGAAAATGAGGAAGAACACTTCAACTCCACTTCCCACAGACAGCCCTACCCTGACCACTGCAGTCACTCAGGGCATCCTTCCTTGGATAGCTTTAGGAAGAGGCACAGGGTTGGCTGGCACACAGGGTGAGCAATCTTGCAGAGTGACCCTTGTAGTTACTGGTTCTTTCTGATACAGCTGCTTCTTCTCCAACCCTAAACTTTCCAGCCTGATGCCTGCACTGACAGGTTCTCTGGCTGCTGTTAAGGTTTGTTAGACAACTCTTAAGCTTCACCACCGATTTAGCTTCGTTTTGGTGCTGGGCAATGGATCATCAAGTTTAGAAGTGAACACTCAGAGTGCTTTCAGAAACGCTGCAGGAAGTAGGTAATTAATTATTAAGACGTAACTAGCAAAGAAAGAAGTTTGCATCAAAGCAGGGATTTAAAATTTATCTGAAAGACTAGTGTTCTTCCCTGTGGATGCTTGTAAAGAAATGTGGAGCTGCTGATCATGCCAAACACGCACATAAACCCCAGTGTTTTGATTGTGGGTTTGTGGGACACTTAAGGACAGCAGGAGGGGGCTGCACAGCTGATACCATCACTCGCACAAATAGCTGACTGAAGAGCCATGGCCCAAGCAGTCACTGCAATGACTGGAAATGGAGAGTTAAGGAAGGAGTTGCTCTGTGTTTCTCTTCTAGCCTGACCCTCTGGCCAGGAGGAGCTGTGGTGCTCGAGTGCTGTTGAGAAAAGACTGGTGATGCTTTCCACAAGTGTGTGCTCATCCCAGCTGCAGCTTCGCATGCACGGGACAGCAAGCACCTTGGAGAAACGCCTCTCCCTGGGACACTAGATGGCTGCTTGTCCTTCTCTGGGAGGAAGTAGCTTCCATTTAAGGAGCTGGAGAGGTTCTTGGCAGAGATTGCAGCAAAGCATCCCAAACTCTGGATCCCGTTGGCAGAAAGGCCAGGGGCGGCTTGAGCTCACACTTTGGAAGTGCCATCTTTTGTCAGCTTGAGATTTTCCAGAATATCAAAGCAGAAAGGAAGAGAGGGGTATGAGGAAGCTATTAAAGATATATAAAATAAACTTGAAGCGAGAGGAAAGTGTATTTCATTGAGGAGCCGTGCACTTTATTTGAGGGAAGGATCAGTAAATGCTTATTATTTTAACAAAGACTTTTTCTGTCGTGAACAAGAGAAGCAGATGTTTAAAAGACGGACAGGAAGCGGCTGTGACAAATGAAAGGATTTTTGATTGAATTCATGAGCTGTGTTTCCTGCCAGTAATTCATTCAGCTGTAGGCTAGATCAAAACATAATATTATGGTTTAATCAGCACGCTTTTTAACACGAAGCCAGGATATACAAGCTCTTGGTGCTGCAGGTAAAAAGCCATTAGTACACTTGGCTCAGAAGCTTCTTTTTAAAACATTACTCATTCTTTTTCTTTTAAGCAAATACTCTGTCTATCAGCAAACACCTGAGAACTCCTAGAAGCCCTGTTTTGGAGTATGCACAAGCAGGTATAGAAAGGGTAAAGCACTTTAAGGGCATGGCAGATGAAATAGGCTGCCTGAATGTACAATCCTACTTGCACTGCAGCCAGAGAAAACTCAGTTTCCTACCAATTGCAGGAAGCATTAGATCAAGCTTGTGTGTGTGTATGTGTATGCATGCTGCAAGTGTTAATTTTTGATGTTTTCTGCTTCTCTCCCGTCCTCCTAATGAATTCTATTTGTTTACAGCCTCGAGGAAAGCTTGTCACTAGAAATTTCCTTTTGAGTTTTCAAGCTCAAGATTTCACAACCACAGAACCATTGCAACACAGCGATAAACAAGCTGAGGGAGGCAGCTCTGGAGAATTGAGGCTTCTCTTTTTCACCATTTAGTTAAGTAAATAGTTACCAAATGTGCTGAGAGCTGGAGAACTTTATCCCTATCTGTAATGAATATTAACAAAAGTGGATTTTTTTTCCTTTCTGAAAAATTAGAGTAGGCACAGGAACTGCTTATCCTTACACCACTCCTTGTCAGAAAGGGTCAGATGCTGGGACGTACTTCTGGGACACAGAACTGGGCTATAGGATGTAGGAGAGCAGGGAAAATGGAAAAGAGAGGTTGCAAAAGCTGCCTAAAGTTTAGGGTCACAGAATGGATTTACATTTCTCAGGGCAAACACAGGACCGGGCTGAAGCTGAGGAATAATGACCAGGATGTGCCCCATGCACAGATACCAGCTGCCCTCCATCTCCCTTGGCCAGGCTCTCGGAGGAGAGATGAGGACACTAAAGCAGCCTCTGCCAGGTTTCCTCTCCTGCAGAGGTGCAGTCAGCGTGGCTTGGCTGCTGGGTGGGTCAGGGCCTCATCCTGCACCGAGTGTCTCCTGTGCAGGCCTTAGTCCTTGGCTGACAAGCACAATATCCATAGATCTGCTGTGGTTGCCAGGCAGGCTTTCTCTACCCCATTTATTCCTCTGTAAAGTTTCTACAGATGACCCTCTCATTATATCAGTGTATTGGGGGAAGCCCTGCAGTCATGATTTCCAGGGTGCTCTGGGAAAATGTGGATAAAGGCTGCTTTCTGGAGGTTGGGAAGAAATTACACAGCACAGATTTTCCTTGCTGAAAAACAAAAAAGTACTGCTTTGGATCAACTAAAACTTTTTAACAATACTTGTGAAATTTAGCAAGTGGTTTTAGTGACGGCAGAACAGGCATATCTTGACATTTTTTAAATAACTGGTTTGTTTTTTCGCTGGGAAACAAAGTTTTGTTTTGCAGTTTGTCTCAGCTTTGCAATAATAAAGTACAGCAAGAAAGAAAAATCATTCCAGAGAAACTAAATTCAGTTTCAAAATTTCAGTTTAAGTTGAATATATTTTTCTGTTCAACCCAAGTTGAATAGATCTTTTCGCTTCTTTGAGTATTAACAAAAGTGGATTTTTCCACTGCCCAAGGAGTAATAATTTAAAAAATGTTTCCCTATTTCTGTCTATGTCAATGTACAGTATAACTACTGATATGAGAAAGCAAATCAGATGTGGAGGACCAGATCTCTTACTCATGTAGAGACGACACAACATACATTTAAGGATTTACACACTAAATCAGTTGAGCTAAAAAATAAAGACGGGGAACTAAATTTACCTTTCCTCTCTTCCAGTAGCAGAAAACAGAGGAGCTGCCTCATCTTTCAGTGCACAGCCTAATCCCACATCAGAGGGGCTACGGAAGGTGTGGTGGGATCTGCTACCAGCCAGCTGTTTGAAGCCACTCAAATCCTAGAATCATAGAATGATTTTGGTTGGAAGGGACCTTTGAAGGTCATATAGTTCCAAACCAATTGCAAACAGCAGGAACATCTTGCACTTGACCAGGTTGCTCAGAGCCCTGTCCAACCTGGCCTTGAATGTTTACAGGGATGAGGGGTCCACAACTTCTCTGGGCAACCTGTGCCAATGTTTCACTACTCTCATCATAAAAAATTCCTTCTTTGTAACTAGAGGTTTGAGAACGGTTTGAGTTTTTCAGCATCCCAGCAAGAGGCACAGCGTGCACTAATCCTCTCTGTGGTGTAGCTGGGGAGGAGGGTCCCCAGGTCCTTCTGTCCCATAAAACATCTTCACTGCCAGAATTACGCCCAGTAAGCGGTGGCTCCTTGGCAAACAGTACAATCGTTAAATGTCAGCTACTGCTTACAGTTTAATTGCTTTTGAATTTTAGCAAGCAGCTCCTCATTCATAGCAAATTGGCATTTTGTACATTCAGGATTGTGCTATTAGCTGCACAATGGAGAGGCTGGTTTTCTGTAAATATTGAGATTTGGTAATTATAACCCGACGGTTATTAACACTCCATGGCAGATAAATGCTTCAGCTGCTGAATCTGCTGTGGGCAAACCTCCTTCCGGAAGGAGCATCTTATCAGTGAGTGGAGGAAGGCTCTAGCTGCCATACTCCATTAACACCATGTTAATGAGCCAAGAGCCCACGCACCACAATGAAAACATACCCTGAAGTGTAGCAGATGGGCTCAGAAGCCAAAGCCACACAATGGGGAAACCTAGAAAATCATAGCTAAATTCAATAGAAAACAAAAGCTGGGCAGCTTGGCCTTCCTTGTAGTAAACACCCTGGAGTAACAGACATTCCTGGATCTTACTGGGTGAAATTGTAGCCGTGCAGGACCTTCCAATGATTTCAGGAGGACCTGGGTCTCATCTGGTTACAGGCAGTATGTCAAAACCCATCGAGAAACCACTGCTGATTGCCTGAGCTCTGCACCCACGTCTCCAGTGAAATCCTTCAGGGATGCTCACAGAGGACTTGTGATTCAGTCCTTCGGATAACTCTGCTGCTTCACACATCTTGTTGCTAGAGCTGCTTAAAATAAAATAAACAAAAGCAAGTTGACAAATGTGACTGAATCAGTGTGGGGGGAAGCACTAACACGTTAATCATGTAAATGATTAACAACTGTCTATTAGTCATATGTGATTGACACTTCCCCACATACTAGTAAAAGTGCTACAGCATCACTTGTAATCTTAATGAAGTCATAGCAGAGAAAGCCCTCGCACTTTGCTGGGAGACAACGGCTGCTGTTTATGGTTTTAAAGAATTTTTTCTTTTACAGACTGATGTAAGTCTGTTTGCCTGCCCACCAGCACTACATCACTGTACTTCATTGTCGTTAGGGAGGGTATTATGTACATGAAGCACAAAATTAAAATTAAGTAGCTTTCAGTTGTATATCCCAGACAGAGCAAATGCATCCTTGAAGCCCTTTGATGAAGCTGTGTGCAACTTAAGTTCTTCCAGTGCTGTGGTTCGTAGGCAGCAGTGCTAGTATCAATATGAGTGTTCTGCATGTCAGCCTGGCAAAATTTCCCCTATTGCTGCTTGCAAATGCAGAACGATCTCAAGTGGAGGAAGAAACACTGCCTGTTTTCCAGGAGCTTTGATATGTTCTGGAATTTTTGGACAAAATTGCTTACCTAGAATGTTGTGATGCAGTGGTTATTGGGAAAGAATTTTTGGTCAAAAATGCCATTTCCAGTCATCCAGAGGGACGCTATTTGCATCTTACATCCCTGCCCTGGTCTCTGGTGTCAGGTTGCCCAGGGAAGAGGCAGCTGAGGCCCTGCAACTTTCACTTGTTGCTGATCTTCACAACATGGATATCCTCAACTCCATGTATGCCTGCTCAGAAAAAGAGCAAGAACCAGGGAGCAGTCATACGAAAAGGTTTTATTAAAAACAAGGTAGGGAAGGGGCAAGGACTCCAATGTGCACCTGATCCTCCAAAGGGGCCTCTTGCTCAGAGTCAGTCTGGAAAGTGAGGCACTTGGTGTTACGATCCAGTTTAGACCCAGAAGAGCAAAGAAAGCTAAGTTTCTGTGCATAAACCAGAAAGAACTTAGAAGGTTCAAAATATTCCCAGACATGAGATTAAAACCAAACAAGATTAAATGTTGATGCCAAAAATTTGATGTATTTTATTTATAGTAGAGAGGCAAAGAGAAGGAAAGAGAAAAGAAAAGAAAGAAAGAAAGAGAAAAAGAGGTGTGCGTGTGGGGTGGGGGGACAGGGAGAGGTGACAGGGGTTAGGTGGAGGC